>JAPSGF010000233.1:145736-178661 GCA_035772895.1 Perdix hodgsoniae | reverse complement strand
CTATTTGCTGCCTTGAGATGAGGCCGAGCGTATTGTGCTGGAACCCACGTAGGGCCAGTCCCTTGAGCATTGGAGAAGCCCCAAGATGACAATCCATGTTACCTGGCAAATCAGAACCACAGAAATAGTATAAGGCCCTGGTGGACACTGATGAACAGTGTACTCTAATGCTCTCAAGTCATGAAGGGACAGAATCAGTTAATGTTTTTGGAGTGACTGGGGGCTCAAGAATTGACTGTGTTGGAGGCCGAGATAAGCCTCACTTGTAAAGACTGACAAAAGCATCCTATTGTGACTGGCCCAGGGGCTCTATGTATACTTGATATCCATTATCTCAACAGGGGATACTTGGAGGATCTTAGTGGATGTAGATGGACCTTTGGAATAGCTAGTGTAGACACAGAAGGTGTTATCAGCTGTCTGTTTTTCCTGGCCTATCAGGATATCCATCTGTTGTGCCGTTGCTACAAGTAAAAGAGCAACAGATTGCTTCAGAGACCAGCTTCAAGCAGGTAAAACTGCACTGGGGAAGGAGACTGAAGAAAAGAAAAGTGAAGAAAAGCGACCAGAAAAGCTCTTTTTTTCTAGAGTTTTTCTGGAGCCAGCAGCAGTGCTGTGCCTGGGCTAGCAGCTGGCAGCTTGTAGAAGGGCTCCTGACTCACCAGGGGCGGAGCTGACACTGCCTGCTCTTTATCTCTGGTAGTTGACCTTGATCAATTTGCTGTGTGGATAAAGGGAGACCTGGGAGGGTGGGAACTGCTTCCTGCCCACACAACACAGGAGGTGTGAAAAGCTGTTCTGAGCACCTAGGGTGGAGGTAGTCAGTGTCTGAGGGCTGCCTGCTCTTCCCACTCAATAAGGCAGTGGTGGGAGTGGAGGCTGTGTTTTTGTGTCAGCACGGGTGAGTGCTCTTGTTTGTTGTTTTTTTCTCAGGTAACTTGCTCTCCTGTTGACAGGCTCTACAGCCGATGCTTCAGAACATGGTCCTCACCAGGAAACGGGCTTCCCACGCGAAGACTGTGGCAACCCAGACAGAGGGTCTGCTCCGTAATGTGGCAATTCAGGTTTCTGGCTGCCGGGAGTGCCTCAGCCTGCTACTGCCAGGGGAGGATGGAAAGGATGTGACTTGTGGGCGGTGTGAGCAGCTAGATGAGCTGCTCAGCCTTGTGGTGGAGCTTAGGGAGGAGGTAGATAGATTGCGGACCATCAGAGAATGCGAGCGGGAGATTGACTGGTGGAGTGACTCTCTGCGAAAAAGGCAGAGAGATGGTACTTCCCAGACTGAGGGAGCATTGGGAGTAATGGCCCCTCTCTCTCACCATAGTCAAGCGGGGAGAGGCAGCTTGAGAGGAGAGGAGGAATGGCAGCAGGTCTCAGCCCGGTGTCGCAGGCAACCCCCATCCCGACCTACCTCGGCTCCCCTGGTCCCTCTCTGTAACAGGTATGAAGCCCTGAAACTAGAGGGAGAGACGAGTGATGATGACATGGGAGCGCTGCTGCCAAGCTTGCCCAAGGTGAGGTGGACGGCCCCACGTTTGAAGACTGTCTCCTCCAAGAAAGAAAGGAGGGTGATAGTTGTGGGCGACTCTCTTCTGAGAGGAACAGAGGGTCCAATATGTCGGCCTGACCCTACCCATAGGGAGGTGTGCTGCCTTCCTGCGGCCCGGGTCAGGGACATTTCTAGAAAACTCCCCAGCCTTATCCGCCCCTCTGATTATTACCCATTATTGGTAGTTCAGGCTGGCAGCGATGGGATTGCTGATAGAAGCCTGAGGATTATAAAGAATGATTTTCGGAGGCTGGGGAAGTTAGTTGATGGAGCGGGCATACAAGTAGTGTTTGCCAGTATTCCTTTGGTGGCAGGGACAAACACTGAGATAACCAGAAAAAGCCGCCTTATAAATACATGGCTGAGAGGCTGGTGCAAACGCAAAAATTTTGGTTTCTTTGATCATGGGGCGGTCTACTCGGCACCTGGCCTGAGGTCAACTGATGGGAATTACCTGTCTCCAAAAGGCAAACGGATACTTGCCCAGGAGCTGGCGGGACTTATAGAGAGGGCTTTAAACTAGATAGGAAGGGGGAAGGGGTTAAAGCCAGGCCTGCTAAAGATCGGCCTGGGGAAGTGGTATTGGGATTAGGAGAGAGGCGAGGGGCTCAGCTGAGGTGCATCTACGCTAATGCACGCAGCATGGGCAATAAGCAAGAAGAGTTGGAAGCCATGGTGCGGCAGGCAAACTATGACCTAGTTGCCATAACAGAAACATGGTGGGATTGCTCCCATGACTGGAGCGCTGCAATAGATGGCTACAAACTCTTCAGGAGGGACAGGCAAGGAAGGAGGGGTGGTGGTGTGGCTCTCTATGTTAGGGAATGCTTTTCTGCTATTGAGATTGTGAGTGGGGATGATAACGTTGAATCCCTATGGGTAAAGATCAGAGGAAGGGCTGACAAGGCAGACATCCTGGTGGGTGTCTGTTATAGACCGCCAAACCAGGATGAAGTGACAGATGAGGTATTCTACAAGCAGCTGGCACAAGCTGCACGGTCGTCAGCCCTTGTCCTCATGGGGGACTTCAACTTCCCTGACATATGCTGGGAGTACAACACAGCGCATAAGAAGCAGTCTAGGAGGTTTTTGGAGTGTGTAGAGGATGCCTTCCTGATGCAGCTGGTAAGAGAGCCCACGAGAGGAACTGCCCCGCTAGACCTACTGTTTGCAAACAGGGAAGGTCTGGTGGGAGATGTGGAGGTTGAGGGCTGCCTTGGACAGAGTGACCATGAAATGATAAATTTCTCGATTCATGGTGGAGTTTGGAAGGGGAATAGTAAAACTGCTACCTTGGACTTCCAGAGGGTGGACTTCGAATTGTTCAAGAGACTAGTAGGGGGAGTCCCCTGGCATTCAGTCTTAGCAAACAGAGGGGTCCAGGAGAGCTGGTTGCTCTTCAAGAAGGAAGTCTTAAGGGTGCAGGAGCAGGCGGTTCCCCTGAGACGCAAAATGAGCAGGCGGGGAAGAAGACCGGCGTAGATGAATAGGGAGCTATTCTTGAGGCTCCGGGAGAAAATGAGAATCTACCGCCTGTGGAAGGAGGGACGGGCAACTGAGAATGAATACAAGGAAGCTGTTAGGATGTGTAGAGGTGAAATCAGAAAGGCAAAAGCCCAGCTTGAATCTAACCTGGCCGCTGGGGTGAAAAGGAATAAGAAACTCTTTTATAAATACGTTAACAGTAAGAGGAGGACAAAGGAGAATATCCACTCTTTGCTGGATGATGCTGGGAATGTGACCACTGAGGATAAGGAAAAGGCGGAGGTTCTGAATGCCTTCTTTACGTCTGTCTTTAAAGGTCAGACCAGTTATCCTCGGGGTACTCCTCTCTCTGACCTGGTAGTCTCGCCTGGGGAGCATGCTAAACCCCCTGTGATTCTGGAAGAAACGGTCAGAGGCTTACTACTCCAACTGGACTGCCACAAGTCCATGGGGCCGGATGAGATCCACCCGAGAGTGCTGAGGGAACTGGCGGGGGTGGTAGCCAAGCCGCTTTCCATCATCTACCAGCGCTCCTTGTTGACTGGTGAGGTCCCGGAAGACTGGAGGCTTGCCAACGTGGCTCCCATTTACAAGAAAGGTTGTAAGGAGGATCCGGGGAACTACAGGCCTGTTAGCCTGACCTCGGTTCCAGGGAAGGTTATGGAACAGATTGTCTTGAGGGAGATCATGCGGCATGTGCGGGATGGCCAGGGGATCAGGCCTAGCCAGCATGGGTTCATGAAAGGCAGGTCCTGTTTGACCAACCTGATCTCCTTTTATGATATAGTGACCCATCTGCTGGATGAGGGAAAGGCTGTTGATGTGGTCTACCTAGACTTCAGCAAAGCCTTTGACACTGTCTCCCACGGTATTCTCCTGCAGAAGCTGGCAGCCTGTGGCTTGGACAGGTACATTCTTGGATGGGTAAGGAACTGGCTGGAGGGCCGGGCTCAGAGAGTGGTGGTGAATGGAGTTAAATCCAGCTGGCGACCGGTCACGAGTGGTGTTCCCCAAGGGTCAGTGCTGGGGCCTGTCCTCTTCAATATCTTTATTGATGACTTGGATGAGGGCATTGAGTGCACCCTCAGTAAGTTCACAGACGACACCAAATTGGCTGGGAGTGTGGATCTGCCTGGGGGTAGCGAGGCCCTGCAGAGGGATCTGGACAGGCTGGAGAGCTGGGCTGAAGCCAGGGGGATGAAGTTCAACAAGACCAAATGCCGAATCCTGCACTTTGGCCACAACAACCCCAGGCAGCGCTATAGGCTTGGGGCGGAGTGGCTGGAGGACTGTGTGGAGGAAACGGACCTGGGGGTGTTGATTGATGCTCGGCTGAACATGAGCCGACAGTGTTCCCGGGTGGCCAAGAAGGCTAATGGCATCCTGGCTTGCATCAAAAACAGTGCTACTAACAGGAATAGGGAGGTAATTGTCCCCCTGTACTCTGCACTGGTGAGGCCGCACCTCGAGTATTGTGTTCAGTTTTGGGCCCCTCATTGCAAGAAAGACATTGAGGCCCTGGAACGTGTTCAGAGGAGGGCTACAAAGCTGGTGAGGGGCCTGGAGCACAGGCCTTATGAGGAACGGCTGAAGGAGCTGGGATTGTTCAGCCTGGAGAAGAGGAGGCTCAGGGGAGACCTTATAGCTCTCTATAACTTCCTGAAGGGAGGTTGTGGTGAGCTAGGGGTCGGCCTCTTCTCTCGTGTAGACAGTGATAGAACTAGAGGCAATGGTTTCAAACTGCGCCAGGGGAGATTCAGGCTGGACATTAGGAAATATTACTTCTCGGAAAGGGTGGTCAGGCATTGGAATGCACTGCCCAAGGAGGTGGTGGAGTCGCCGAACATGGATGTGTTCAAGAGACGTTTGGATGTTGTGTTGAGGGATAGGATTTAGCTGGGGAGTATTGGTGATGGTTGGACTGGATGATCTTTTAGGTCTTTTCCAACCTGTGATTCTGTGAACAGGTACTGACTACTATAAAAACAGTGCACAGACGACAGTACCACACTACCAGGGATTTCATTTCCTCCAATCATAAGTTGATTTGTCAGCTAGGGAGTTGGGGATTGATCAGCAAAACTCACTCACCTTTTAACATTCACATATGGCCAGTGCGTAAAGCCAGTGGAGAATGGAGGCTGACAGTGGACTACCGTGGCCTGAATGAAGTCACACCCCCACTGAGTGCTGCTGTGCTGGACATGTTTGAACTCCAGAATGAATTGGAGTCAAAAGCAGCCAATTGGTCTGCCACCACTGACATTGCCAATGCCTTATTTTACATTCCTTTAGCTGCAGATTGTAGGCCGCAGTTTGCCTTGACCTGAAAAGGAGATCTTAGCCACGTATGAGGGGCTTCGGGCTGCTTCTGAAGTAGTCGGTACTGAAACACAGCTTCTTCCAGTACCTTGACTGCCAGTGCTGAACTGGATGTTCAAAGGAGAGGTTCCTTCCACCCATCATGCTTCTGATGCCACTTGGAGGAAGTGGATTGTGCTGATTACGCAACAAGCACAGATGGGGAATCTCAGTCATCCAGGTATCTTAGAGGTGATCATGCACTGGACTGAAGGTAAAAAGTTTGGAACACCACCAGGAGAAGTATCACGAGCTAAAGAGGCCCCACCATACAATGAATTACCAGAAAATGAAAAAAAAATATGCCCTGTTTACAGATGGATTGTGTTGTGCTGTGGGGAAGCATCGCAGATGGAAATCTGCTTTGTGGAGCCCCACACGGCAAGTTGCAGAGGCCACTGAAGGGAAAGGAGAATCAAGCCAATTTGCAGAGGGAAAGGCTGTCCAAATGGCCTTAGATGTTGAACGGGAGAGGTGGCCAATGCTTTATCTTTACACTGACTCATGGATGGTGGCAAATGCTCTGTGGGGGTGGTTACAGCAGTGGGAGCAAAATAACTGGCAAAGAAGGGGTAAACCTATTTGGGCTGCTGAACTGTGGAAAGATATTGCTACCCGGATAAAGAATATGATAGTGAAGGTACGCCATGTAGATGCTCATGTGCCCAAGAGTCGGGCTACTGAAGAACAGCAAAATAACTATCTGGTAGATGCAGTTTCCAAAATTGAGGTGGCTCAAATAGACTTGGTCTGGCATCACTAGAGTGAATTATTTCTATCTCGGTGGGCCCACGAGACCTCGGGCCATCAAGGAAGGGGTACAACATTGAAGTGAGCTAGAGACCAAGGGGTAGACTTGACTATGGATACTGTTGTACAGGTTATTCATGGCTGTGACTCATGCGCCATAATTAAACAAGTCAAGAGGATGAAACCACTCTGGGAGGAAGGGTGATGGCAGAAGTATAAATATGGGGAGGCATGGCAGGTTGATTATATCACCTTGCCACGATCTTGCAGTGGTGTTATGTTCTTACCATGGTGGAGGCAACCATGGAGTGGCTTGAAACATGCTGTACCCCATGCTGCCTCCTGAAACACCACATCAGGTCTCAAGAAACAAGTCTTATGATGTGGCACCCCTGAAAGAATTGAGTCAGATAATGGGACTCATTTGAAAAATTCTCTTGTAAGTACTTGGGCCAAAGATCATGGCATTGAGTGGATTTATCATATCCATGTATCCCATGTATCATATTTATCATTCACCAGCTTCTAGTAAAGTTGAGCAATACAGTGAGTTGTTGAAAGCAATGGGTGGTGGAACCTTTAAGCATTGGGAGAAGCATTTGACAGAAGCCCCCTGGTTTGTCAACACTTGAGGGTATATCAATTGCCATGTTCCTTCCAGCTCCCTACATACTGTCAAGGAAGATAAAGTCCCTGTAATACATGTAAAGAATATGGTTTGGTTCTTTACTGCTTCTGGGAAGGGCAAACCTCTTTGTGGAACTGCTTTTTCTCAGGGACCTGAGACCACTTGGTGAGTGATGCTGAACCACAAGGGAATTTGATGTTGGGGTGTGCAGTCAGTAATTTCATGTATGTGTATAATGTTTGGTATTTATGTTTTGTTTGTATATATTAAGCATGATATAGCACTGTGGAGTATGGGGCGGAATGAGTCAAACCTGAAAAGCTTGCTGCAGCTTGGAAAGCACCCTCCAACACCCACTGCCATGCAGTAAGAGACCAACCAACCCAGTAGGGCCAGATCCCACGACTTCTGTGATGTATAGGGACAGGTACCAGGAATTGGAGCATTAACACTTTAATTTCAGTACACTACACGATGTTATGAGGTGGAATACCAAAAACCAAAAAACACAAAGCCATGACAGAGAAGTTTTCTTGTGCAAGCTGATCGGGGACAACAATTGCTCCTGACATATTTTTTTTTTGCCTGGGAGTTACCCTTAGAAATAGGGCCTTGCAGAGAGAAGTGTGAACTAACCTGCTGAATTAAGTAAGATTCCAAGTGACGGTCCATAAACCATCTTAAGCACAAAAGAAATGTGAACAACTGCACATTCATTGTGTGGGGTTTTTTTTGTTGTTTTTTTTTTTGATAAGAATGCTTCAGTCGCATCACTATGCCTGCAACATAAGCAGAATCTGTTATTATATTGATGGGTTCAGACCATCACTCAAACACACGGACCAGTGCTATAAGTTCCACAATTTGCGGAGAGCCGGTGGTGATGTTAACGTCACTATCCCAGGGTCTGGCACTGCTTCTCTGTGCAATGACTGCATGGCCAGTCCTACCAGATCCATCTGTAAAAACAGTAAGAACACCTATAAGAGGAGTTCATGATATTTTAGAAACCGGCAACAAATTAAGAGAGTCAAGAGATTTTATAAGCTTGTGAGCTGGCAGATGAATACTGATTTGCCCTGAAAATCCTACCAGCACACGCTGCAGCTGTGACAACATTCAAAACAAAAATTGCCATTGCTGGAGATCAAACGGGACCTAAATTGTTTCTGGATCCGTGCCACCCATTGCTAATAAATGCTCCCTTCTCCTACAAATGTCTATAGCTACCATATCAACTCTGGTGGTAACAGTCTTAGCAAATTTTTGCAGTAGAAACACCCATTTCAAGATTTTTAAGGGGCTGGGGTCCCCCTTGATCCACTGTGCTAACAGTCCTTAGGGTTGAAAAGGGGAGTTAATAGCAAAGAGACTGATAGGGTGATCATGTCTTCTTTGATGTGCCATCTGCCCAGTCATTTTTGTGATGGCAGTGTTTACTGTGGCTGTATGTCATGGTGACAGTAAGTCCAGATCCCCCTCAAGTAATTTGAAGAGGGGATGAAGGTCTTCTGTAGAGCTCCCTTTCAGGGGTTGCACTCAATTTATGGTCCCCCTGCATTTTTAGGTTGTTCAAAGTGTTGACTCTGGCACCTAAGGCTAAAGTCTGTTGCTGGATTAAAGTTTACAAAATCCTCCAGCCCAGATATTGCTAAGTGGGTGTGTTTTTGATTTTGTCCTGTGCAACTTGCAGTCCTGTCTGAGTCGCTACTACTGTGATAACCGACACAACTTCAGTCACCATCACCTCTTTTGGCACGGCTACTGAAATATAGTGCATGTAATGATATATACAAACATGGTGCATCCTCAGGACACAATGGGATGTTCAAAAAAAACAGTCCTTAAAGTCTGTTACTCTAAGTGGCCACGAGTGTGGGAGCATAGTTGAAGATGGTAACCCTGGTTGCAATGGCCCCATGTCTTTGATAACCACAATAATATTTCTGAGATCACGTTAACAGTCTCCACTTCCTAAATTGCTTTTTAATTACAAAATCGGGGGAATTCCAGGGGCTTATAGTGGGCACTATATGTCTAGCCGCAAGCTGCTCTTCATAAAAGGGCATTCATCTGCAGCAGTTTCTCCCAGGAAAGGAGATACTGATGAACTCACACTGGTTCATCTGTTTTCCATACCAAACGTGGGGTCTGCTGCAAGGCAGTGGCCCCTATGAAAAAATCTGTACCAAGGGAAAGTCTATACTGCCCCATGCAGTCTCTTCCCCACAGAGAACAGGGCTGTGCAAAACGTAAGGTTGGACTGAAGCAGTCCTGCTCTCCAGTTTGATAGTTGTAACAATTGCTGTGCTTTGCTTTGGTAGCATGTACCCCCCTATACCTGTTAGTTCCACGTAGGGATTCATGAGCGACAATTGAGGTGGCCAGAGTGTTACAGGAACGACAGTAGCATCAACAACACTATCAAGGATGCCTGTAACCTTAAGCTCTTGTTCCCCTTGTTGCAGCACACAAGTCAGATTCTGTCTACCCTGCGAGACCTTCTAAGACAAGTAAACTTTGGGTGTGCCAAAACCACCACTGCCCTGTGAGACATTCGTTCGCAAGGGCAGATTAAGCTGAAAGTAGATCAGTTGCACTATGCAACTTCCCGCAGAGACAGTGCAAGGAGGGGTTGGTGTCCACAGCATTATCTTAATTTCCCTCATGTAGTCTGCATCAATAATACCAGGCAAAACAAAGAGTCCCATCTGAGTAACAGAAGACCGACCTATTGGAAACGCTGCTATCCTTATCGGTTATCCTTATTGGTATGAGAACAGAGCTATTGCAGACAGACTGAAGCAAATTAACAGCATATGGGTGTACAATCAAGGAAAAAAAACAATATAATTGAAAAGTACAGTCAAATAGATGTATAATCAAAAATAAACCAATAAAGAGTTAGGCACAAGGGGAACAAAGAGAAAATAGGTGGAATGCTTACCCGTGCAGAGGGCTCGCAGTAAAGGGCTCCAAAGGAGTGGATCTCTCAGAAGAGAGATGGACTAACATCCCCCGTCATGCCATGAACTGCGCCAGGGATAATTCTTTTGCCTCTGATGTCTCAGGCATTGTAGCCCGAGACACCTGAGGTGGCTTTTTTTTCCTATTGGGAACAATAAAGTCTTGTAAGTTCCATGTCTGTGTCAGCATTCTTTCTATGATTCTTACCCTTGTTTTTTTAGGTTAAGTTTGAAATTTTTGATTGTCCTTTAACTGTCTCCAGAGCTGGGGGAGGACATAATTAGGTTGGTGGTCAATTTTAGCGAATTGAACCCCAGCCCGGATCAAATCGTTAAGCATCTGCTTTCGAGAAACCCTTATGGGTCCCGATTGAGAAGCCCGAGTAGCCGGCATTTTGATTTTAGTCACCGGCAATAATTCAGCCTCTTCTAATAAGCTAACATTGCGTTTTGATCTTAGGCATTCCATCTCTCCTAAATCGGCTATTAACTGAGCAGCCTGCTGGACTACTGCTTCCGAAGCTACTAGAAGATTTAATATGGAAACGAAGGTTCCATATAAGCGAGAGGGAGCTTGTTGTAAGATTAGGTCCCTCGTTCCCGCTGAGAATTTCACCACGTCGGGTCCATCGAATGTGTCTTAATAAATGGCTTCCCTAAAACCCAGTTCTTGAATGTAATTAGTAAGGGTCCTCCATGGAGGACCACATTCCTGAATGTAAGGGTATATCCGTTTGTTTGGCCACACCATATGGCTGGCCGCCTTTAACCAGGCTATTATAGAGTGGTTCTCATCAGTGTGGTGACTACCTGCATAAAGCCTTTGTCTAAGAGCAGGGTCAGTAGTCATAGAAGCTAATTTAGCTATTTCTGGGCCACTTACTATGACACTGTCTGCTCCAGAGTCCCAAAGTCTCAACAGCCAGGCCGGTACACTTCCTCTGGATCTTTGTTGGAATTTTTGCACTCTATCCATTAACTCCATTGCCGTGTATGGCCGGGCCGTCACGTGCAAACGAGTCTGGGTAGTGGGCCATTTATCTGGTGGCACCCCTGCTGGTCTATCTTGAACTTTTTTTGTTTTTTGATTTACCACCAGACGGACTTCCAGTGGTTCTAGACAAATAGGAGCTTCAAGATCCGACTTGGATCTTTTATCTTCTTGATCAAGATGATCTATTGGTTCAGGAATTTGGTCATCAGTTTTTGTAATATTGCGAACTTGCCCTATCGGAAGTAGGGTTCATTTTTTTCCTGTTAACAGGCTAAGTTCCTGTTCTAATTTTTCAGTACAGTCTTTAAGAAGTTGGTTCTCACTTATTAAGGTATTATTATTCACTTCAGAAGTATTTAGAGCCTTTAGTAGAGGCCATGCTACTATAGAGGCAGCTAGTTTCCTTTCTTTTGTAATCAATATATCTTTGCTGAGTCCTTGAAAGTACTAAGCTAAGTGATGTGGCAAGGTGTGTCCTATATCACATAAGGGACCCCATTTTTCAATGACGCTTGCTAATTCATAATAAGGAGATCCCAGAAATCCTGGGATCTGTCCCGGTATCATTTTATCTAAGGGGAGTGTTTTCTCCCCCTTGATCCATTCACAAAAATTCCAGAGGAAAGACATGATATAAATTTAGATGTATTTAGCTAACCTCCCTGGCTCGCCAAGTGTACAGTCAAGGAAAAAAATAATATAATTGAAAGGTACAATCAAAATATAATAGATTTATAATCAAGGTATGGAAATAAACCAACAAGAGAGCTAGGCACAAGGGGAACAAAGAGAAAATAGGTGGAACGCTTACCCGTGCAGAGGGCTCGCAGTAAAGGTCTCCAAAGGAGTGGATCTCTCAGAAGAAATCCTTCCTCCCTGGCAGTCAGCACTTAAATGGGTCTAGGAGAGGTGGAGCCGGCTCCACCCCTTCCTGCAGCACAGGTGAATTGCTTTCACCTGTGCTTCCAGGGCTGACATACAGCTCGCCTTAGATAACTAATCAAAGGTTCAGGCTGTGATTCAGCACGTCCCATACACATGTATATAAGCAATCTACGCCACATATTAAAGGCCATTTTGCTGTTCACCATAGCAGTGTGTCTTGGCAGTTCTTGGCCCTTAGCCAGGTATTTGGCTAGGCAGGCTGGGGCTAATGCAGTGAGCTTCAAACGAACAGCAGCATATGGTTCCCCATGTGAGGAGCCTCACTGTGTGCTAAAGCCCTTTGCACGAGTGCTATCCTGAGGTGATGGCAGGGCGTCTGCAGAAGACCGTGGTAATAACAGCGGAGTGTCCTGTGAGGGGAAGACCGTGGTAATAATAGTGAAGTGTCCTGTGAGGGGAAGACCGTGGTAATAACAGTGAAGTGTCCTGTGAAGTGAAGACTGTGGTAAAACGGCAAAGTATCCGGTGAAGGGGAGACCGGGTAGTACGGTAACTTAAGATAACGGTGGTTCAAGATAAGGGTAAGATACGCAACTTTATTTAATGTTGGGGTTCTCAAATGGAGCACGTTATTAAGGTATTGCTTCAGTTTTGTAGGGATTATTTCGGCAAGAATGCTCCTTCTGAGAAGGAGGTTCACGCAGTTATTTCCTGGTTGGAGCGGGAGAGGGGGATCAAAACCCCCCACAAGATTCTTGACTACCGGAGATGGGATGATCTCACCTCCGCACTCACACAACATGTTATGAGTGCTCAGAAGGGTGTTTCAGAGTTAAAAGCCTGGGGATTAATGCTCGGGGCGCTGAAAGTGTCCAGGGAAGAAGGGAAAGTGTTAAGGGAAGCTTGGCAACTTTTGGGATTCAACTCGCCAGACCCGGGGGGTGGAGGCTTGCCTGGGGGCCCAGAAGGAGCAGGCTGGTGCTGGCCGTTAAGTGTATTCTCTTCCAGATGCCCTGAGGGGGAACAATTGGCTAAGATGGCGCCAGATGAGCTGACCATCTCTGCCCAGACAAAAGACCAGCAACCATTGGCATCCTTATCGAGCAAAAATACCTTTTCACAAGACCTCAGGTCACCTCCGCCATATCCTCAGCTGTTGTATCCTTCACTGTGAAGTCTTACATTGAGCGCGAAGGCAGAGACAGCGGTGGAGCAAAGGGGAGGTGATATGCCCACACTTGGTCAAGGGGCGGGCAGTGGGTGTTGTGACGCTCCCCTTGAAAGGGTAGGAAGTAGGTGTGCCACTGATTGGCAGAAAATAAAGGAGGGGGCAGAGGAGAGAGGCTTGGTCACTGCGTTCCCCAGGGTGGTTGGGGAGGAGAGGACGGAGTGGGTTCCATTGGACCTGAAGGGAGTCACACGATTCATAGAGGTGGTAGAGAAGAAAGGACTGAGATCATGTCTGGCTTTGAATGCAGAGCCATTCACTCCTTGGTCTGAAATAATTCAGGACCTGGCAGAACTATCTCAGGAATTTGCTGATAAGTTAATTAAGGCGGTTGAGGGGTCAGACTTACCCAAGGCCGTTCATGGTCCCGTAATTGTGGATTGCCTTAAGCAAAAGTTTCTCGAGGGTGTTAAAAATCTGCTTTTTGCAGCTCCTGTGAAAATTTCTACACCAGGGGAAGTTATCAAGTATGTGGACAAGCAGAAATCCATCCCCCTGACTAGCAAGGGGTTAGCAACTACTAATGCAATGGCTGTAGCCTGGATGCTATCAGGACCAGAGGCTGCCCTCAAAGGTCCCAGCTTTCAGTCACAATTGCAATCACAATATGACCACATTAAGGCTCAGTGTAAAACCACAAAGAATGGGAAGAAAGGCAGAGTTACGTGTCAGTTATATAGTAAAGGAGAACAGTGCAGGAGCCACAGGGTTCAGCCGCAGAGAAACGTTGGGGAGAAGGTACCTTGGGCCCAGGGTCCCTCCTACGACCGTCTGGATGAGCTGCCTCTGACACCCTTGCCCAACCCATCGGTCATGCCAGCTCCACCTTGGGATGAGAAACAGAATAAGCTTAAACCGTTTGCCTTGGTTAACCCTATCAACACTGAAGCATTCTCGTGGTGTGGGTGTTACTATGAGTTTCCGTACGACATCTTAGGGAACAACAAGGAGGTGTTGTGGGTCAGAAACTCAGCCAAAGCGCTGCCACTGGGTATGTTTTTGATCTGTGGTGACTGTGCTTGGCAAGACATTCTGCCAGGCTTGCTTCGCGACGTACAGCCACACCCTGAACTTCTCCTTACAGTTTTTCAAGATCTAGGGGAAATGATTACGTATTCAGATTCCCTACCTATCTTTGACTTAGCCAAATCACTGAATATATCCTTGCGGGTTCAGACCTCCCCCCTAGAGGGGCCCACGTTATTCACGGATGCATCCTCTAGGACGGGTCAGGGGGCGGTGGTATGGCAAGGTTCCATCAATACCTGGCAAACTGCAGTTTTTATAAACTGGGAAGTCAGCGTGCAGATACTTGAAGTACTGGCAGTAGCGGCTGCCATGCGCCTTTGGCGAGAGATACCCTGCAATGTCGTTACTGATTCTGCCTTTGCTGACAGACTGCTAGCTCGAATGGGGCAGGAAGGTCTCCCAAGTACAGAAGCCGCCAGAATCTTAGAGGAGGCTTTAGCTTTGAGCACAGCTTCAGTTGCCATCCTACATGTGCATAGCCACTCTGATGTACCAGGTTTTTTCAGTATGGGCAATGCAGTAGCAGGCAAAGCTGCAGGTACACAGGTGTTCACCGTTGGCCTTCATTCCACTCTTCACATAGGTGCTCATGTACTATCAAGGACATGTTCCAGTCCTTTGTCCGTTGCCTGTGATGTTGTGCAGGCATGTCCTCATTGTAATTCTGCACCTGTGATAGGGGTTGGGATTAACCCCCGTGGTTTCGGACCATTGCAGATTTGGCAGACAGACTTCAAGGACAGACTTCAAGGAAAATGCGATTGATTGCTTTTCAGGTCTAAATGATAAACAAGACAAGAGCTCTTTCTTTTCAGAAGCTGCTGGTGGGCACACTGAAACCAGTGCCAGAACAACCAAAGGACGTGCTGCCAAATAAGGAGCCACTGCTGAAAGTCAGAATGAATCTGTGTAGTATGTTTGTTGTATTCTTATTCTTACTAGCATTAGGAGACCTTGGAGAATAAGTCCACCTCCTACAGCAACCTCATAATCTTTAGGTAACTTGGGCTAATTGGACAGCGGAGCAGGATTTCTATCTAAGCCTGCAATCTGCCTCGTTGCCTTTTCGCATGTGCCTTGTAGGGTCGAGGGTGGACGCCTGCCAGGGGGTTCACTCAACACAACCTGATATCGCCAACTTCACCGCATGCCTTTTGCGAGAATTGAACACCATCCTCCCGTGTTGGACTGGCTGAAGGAACACACCGAGAAGGTTGGAATGGACAACAGCCCATTCGGAGACTGGTTGTGAGGACTGTTTGGGTTCTGCAGTAGTTTATCCAGATGCTTATCAACGTAGGAGTAGTGCTCTTGATGTTTGCTTGCATTATCATCTTGCTTTATAGGATGCTTTCAACGCTGCTTAATTTGCATAATAGACAAGGCATTTGACCAATGATTTAAGTATCGTAGCCTTCGCGAGAAATTGTAACCGGGGATAGGGTTTAGGTAAATTGTGTTCGTGCTGTAATGGGGCAAGGCTTTTCCGAGCATGGGGGGAGGGGAGATGTTGTATTAGGCGATAGCGAGGAGTCGGGATGTGATGGGTCAGGTCCTCCCCTGCTCTGTGATTGATTTATGATGCGTGCTTAAGGGGTGTAAACGAAGCATGGCATGTATATAAGCAACCTACACCACACATTAAAGGCCATTTTGCTGCTCACCATATCAGTGTGTCTCGGCAGTTCTTGGCCCTTAGCCAGGTATTTGGCTAGGCAGGCTGGGGCTAATGCAGTGAGGTTTAAAAGGAACGGCAACAATTCATGTACTATATAAGTGAGCTATCTGCGCAATAAAATAAGTTTTTCACTCTCCTGGAATCGAGTCGTCATCCCGGCGCTGAGTAGCAATTGAGCATTTGTTGGGGCCTTCCTCCCCACAGTATTCCACATTATAACTTCATGTAGTGAAGTGGGAGTTTAACTGTTTATGTTCCAGTTCAGGGAACCTGTCCAGAAGATCAGAAGAACTACATACTCCAGAGGGCGTTTCTGTCAGTGAGGAGGTATAACCCCTGGCAAGACATCCTGATGTGCTCTTCTTCATCAGGCTCTCCTCCCTGCTGCTCAGTCGGACTGCACATCTCACCTCAGTGTTTTGGTGAGGCCTATCCACCTTTCAGACACTGTCATTGTATGTGATTTATTAGCTTCAATTCTAATTATATTGTATTGTAGTGTGTTATCTTGCATTCCGATACTATATGCAGTAAATTACTTTGTTTCTCCTCAGACCGTTGCGGCTGTTTTTTTCAGTTATTTTGGAGTCCCCTGTTTCCTTTTTCCGGAGGCGTGGATTTTGCGAAATCCCTCTGCCCTGCTAGTCACGGAACCATGCCGAACCAGCCCGTAAACCGTTGACATTCTTGGTGGAGAATGCGGGCAAAAGCTGCTTTTAGCTTTTCAAACAAATCTCTCTCTCTGCTGTCAGAGATCTTTGTTGGGAAAGTTTCTCTCTTTCATAGGTGCTCACTGAAAACTTGATCTTGAAAGTCCAGGCGGACTGCCAATATTCTGGGAAATTTGTAAACTTTGAGCACTGCTATTTTGCTTCTGTAAAGAGAGAAAAAAAATGATTCTGCTTTCTCTTTTAAACCTGTTTGCAGAGGGAGCTGCTAATTTTACAGAACTTGGGATTTTTAAGCAGGTTCCCAGTCTCTCCTTTGAATCCTTTTTGCATTTTTTGAATGCTCATCTGATCATGTATTGAATGTACTCAGTACCCTGAATGTACTCTTCATCATTTCACCCAGTATCTGCATTTATCATATTTTGAGGAAGCCTCACCCAGAACCAGAGAATATTGTGTGGCAAGGAGTGTGAGAGACTTTAGAGAGGTGGACATCCCTGGTGTCATGGAACTTCACGCCTGAACACCTGCAAGATCCTGAGAGCCTAGGCAGATATTTGAGACAGGGATGTTGTGGCTCAGACAAACCTGAGGAGGCACAAATTATTTGGAATTTGTATTATGCTTATTGGGCCTTATTCAATACTATCCCAGAGAGGGAGAGAGTCTCTGAACTTTAGAAACAGTCTCCAAACTGAAAGAGTGTCTCAGAGCTGGTAGGGGGAATCTGCAGATCCAGAGAGTGATCTTGCCAAGAAACAGTATGTCCAGACTAAGCAAGAGAGTTTCTGAGCTGAGAAGGGAAGTCTCCAATCCGAGAGAGGGAATCTCAAATCCAAGAGATAAAACCTCAAATCTGAATGAGACACCCTCCAAAATGAACGCCTTCCAATCTGAACATGATGCTTTCTAATACAAGCGAGATGCCTTCCAATCTAAACAAGACACCTTCCAATCTGAGCAAGACACCCTCCAAACCAAGAGACTTCCATCAATCCAAACTCGACAGCCTTCAGACAGAATGAGACAGACTTCAATCTCAACATGACACCCTCCAAACCAAGTGAGACACCTTCCAGTCCAAGTTTGAAAGTCTCCAAACTGAACCAGCCACCCTCTAATCCAAACTAAACAGTCTCCAAACTGAATGAGTCAAACTTCAATCTCAGCAAGACATCCTCCAAGCTGAATGAAACCTGCTCCTAAGTGAACAACACAGACTCCGAGCCAAGTTGGAGAATAAAAGTGTCAAAACTAACCAACCTGATCAATCACAGGAGGTACCAGAATCAACTTCAGTTGCCCCTGTAAGAGGGTGGAAAATGAAACAAGCATCACTTTATTTAGAACGGAAGAAAGTAGAAGAGGAGAAAGTAGAGAAAATAGGCACTATAAGAGAAGAGGAAGAAAGAGGTCCAGAGGAGTAGCTTCAAGATCCCGGAGATCCAGAGAAAGGGCTTAGACCCCCAATAAGATTGTGATTACCAACGCCCAGGAGGGCAAGTAGTCCTGAAAGAGTAGGAGGTGAGGAAGACTTCGTCACCATTACTACTTGACTTCTGAAAATGAATGAAATTTGAGGTCTGATAGAAGACTTCTCATGCCACCCAAATGAACCCACTGTCACCTGGTTACTTCAATGTTGGGACGAGGGGGGCCAACAGTGTGTTGCCAGATAGTAGAGAAGCTCACCAACTGGGTAGCATTGCTAGGGACTGAGCCATTGACAGAGGTATTAGTACATGTCAGGATGAGGCCTTCACTCTCTGGAAGCGGATGCTGTTAACCGTAAGGGAAAAATACCCCTTCAAAGATGATTTGATGCCTGAGAAAGAGAAATGGACTGCTATGGAAAAAGGCATCAATTATTTGAGAGAATGAGCTGTGGTGGAAATGTTACATGAGCACACATTAATTCCTGACGATCCAGACCAAGAGCATGATCCTGAAAGTGTCAGGTGTACACCAAATAATTGGTGTAAATTCACAAGAACTGCACTAGAAAAGTATGCTGGTACATTAGCAGCAGTGCATGGCAGAGGGCAAAGACGACTCCTTTCAAATGAACTGGTTAATATACTTTATGACCTTGAGCTACATTTAACCCCTCTACGAGCTTGTGTTTCGGCCACTGCAAAAATAACTGAAAAACTTGAGAGAATGGAGAGTAATCTAGAAGATATGAGGGATGAACTGTGTACTGTGTTTTATTGTGATGAAACTGATAAACAAGTGGTGTTATCAGATACACCTGATGGGGTTCAGGA
The DNA here is from genome assembly GCA_035772895.1 of Perdix hodgsoniae. Lineage (NCBI taxonomy): Eukaryota > Metazoa > Chordata > Aves > Galliformes > Phasianidae > Perdix > Perdix hodgsoniae. The sequence goes on along the minus strand of JAPSGF010000233.1, from coordinate 160,170 downwards.
TTATCAAAATAGCGTACTGGAGGGGCTGATCAAATTAATTTCCTCCTGACCTGCATCATCCAACGTCTCAGCTATTAAAAGAAGATGTCCTCCCTGTACTGGAACAGTGTGGTGCACCTGAGTGTTGCAAGTTAGCCACACAACACACGGTTCTCTTGCCAGGAAGATTTCTTTATTGCCATAATGATCATGATCATGATGTATGTCTCTCTCTAAACTTCTACTTTCTAAAGCAAGCCTTTTATATTCTAACGTGCATATACAGTACATTTCCACTAACAATCCATTCGCTAGAAAGCAAGCAAATTCTGTAACAAGTCTTCATAATCAGCGGAGAGTTTATCTTATGGCTAGGTACAAAACACCCCTGTTTATTCAGACCCTCTGTCTCCTTTCCAGAGCCTCATTATCAACAAGTCAAGACTCGATGAGGCCAAGCTGACCTCTCCGTCTCCCACACCTGAGCACTTACAGTACATTGATGATACGTTTTCATGGAGCAATAAACCAGGGGAAGTATTCAAGAAAGGAGAGCAAATAATCCAGATCCTTGTGCGAGCTGCTTTCGCTATTAAGCGAAGCAAAGTGAAAGAACCTGCACAGGAAATTCAGTTCCTAGGAATTAAGTGGCAAGATGGTCTAAGAGATTATTCTTTTACATCATGTCTCAAAGCTTGCTGGGGACACAGATGAACAAGTCTAAGCAAGTCCTGGGCAAGGTTTGAGAAATCCTTTGTCTGAAGAGCCTTGATGGACAAGTTCTGGGCAAGGGTTGTGAAATCCTTTGTCTGAGGGACACAGATGGACAAGGCCAGGCGCAACGAGAGAGAGAGAGAGAGAGAGAGAGAGAGAGAGAGAGAGAGAGAGAGATAAGCTGCAGCTTAATAGTTGTGAAGTGGTCTTTTGTGTGGGCTTATCTAGAGGAAGATGGCCATCTCAGGAGGTGCTGCACGTGACTCTTACCCAAGCACCCAGGGATGTCACATAGGAAGGAGAAAATGTAGGATAAAAAAGGAAACCTACAACCATGAGGTTTAGGTTTTCTGGCAACAGATTCCTCACGAAGAACAGAGGTTTCTGCCATGAGAAGCCTCATGACCTGCCTCTCTCCCTCCTGGACTTGCTCTGTGCTCTACCATGATGCTGAAGAAGAACAAAGGTGTCTGCCATCAGATTCCTCACTACGGGATTCCTGCATGCTGACGGACTCTCCTGGGCCTGCTACCTGAGTCCTGCTGCTTCCTCCTGGATTGTCTCCGTGACTGCCTCCTGCTACCTGCTTGCTGCCCAAGGCCGGACACGCTGCTGCTCTCTCCCCCTGCTGCTTCTGCCTCGGACCTTCAAAACGTCGTGCAACAGGACCGCTGCTGGATCCTGGTGGTGACTATCCCCACTAGACGCTATTCTTGCTTCTTTCCTATCTTTTCTATTGCCCTCCTTCCCTTCCCCGTCTCCCTGATTAGGATTTATAGTAAACATAAGCAGGAGGAGAAAGATAAAGGAGTGTTCCCCCTCCGATAAATGAGGACGAAGAAATGGCTTCCTCAGACATGGAAAAAGCTGAGGTGCTCAACAAGTGCTTTGCCTCAGTCTTCACTGGTGGTCAGGCTCCTCCCCATGTCTGCCAGGACTCTGAAGCTCTGGGTATGAGTGAGAGGAGAAGATTTTGTCCCACTGTAACAGTGGAACAAGTCCAAGACCTCCTCACACAACTGAATGTATATAATCCATGGGGCGAGATGATAGCCATCCTAGGGTTCTGAGAGAAATGGCTGATGTAGTTGCCAAGCCTTTCTCCATCATATTTGAAAAATCATGGCTGTACAGTGAAGTCCCCGGTGACTGAAAAAAGGGAAACATTACTCCCATTTTTAAGAAAGGGAGAAAAGATGACCCAGGGAACTACAGGCTGGTTAGCTTCACCTCTGTGCCTGGGAAGATCATGGAGCAGATCCTCCTAGAAGCTATATTAAGGCACATATGAGATAAAGAGGTGATTTGAGACAGCCAGCAAGGTTTCACCAAGGGCAGATCATGCCTGTCCAATCTGGTGGCCTATGATGGAGAGACGGCATCTGTGGACAGGGGAAGGGCAATGGATGTCACCTTCCTGGACTTCTGCAAAGCCTTTGTCACGGTCCCTCACCACATCCTTCTCTCTAAATTGGAGAGATGGATTTGAAGGACCATTTGGTGGATAAAGAATTGGTTGTCTGGATGCTGCCAAAGGGTTGTGATCAATGGTTCTATGTCAGGGTGGAGGCCGGTCATGAGCGGTGTCCTTCAGGGGTCAGTCTTGGAACTGGTGCTCTTCAACGTTTTTATCAATGATACAGACGATAGCATTGAGTGCACCCTCAGCAAGTTTGCAGATGACACCAAGCTGATCAGTGCAATCAATACATTGGAGGGAAGGGAAGCCATCCAGAGGGACCTGGACAGACTGGAAAAGTGGGCCATTGTGAACCTAATGAGGTTCAACAAGGCCAAGGGCAAGGTGTTGCACTTGGGCCGGGGTAATCCTAGGTGTTTATACAGACTGGGCAAAGAACACCTTGAGAGCAGCCCTGTGGAGAAAGGCTTGGGGGCCCTGGTAGACAAGAAGCTGGATATGAGCCAACTATACCCTGGACTGCATTAAAAAAGGAGTGGACAGCAGGGAGATGCAGGTGATTGTCCCCTTCTACTCAGCTCTTGTGAGGCCCCATCTAGAGTACTGCATCCAGGCCTGGAGCCCTCAGTACAAGAAAGATGCTCCATCACATTTCCTTCCACTCCACTCCATTTCATTTCCCTCCACTCCACGCCACTCCAATTAATTTCCTTCCACTCCACTCTTCTTCATTTCCCTCCATACCACTCCACTACACTTCATTTCTCTCTACTTTATTTCCCTCAAATGCACTTTATTTGATTTCTCTCCACTCCACTAAACTCCATTTCCACCCACCCACTCCACTCCACTCCACTTGACTCCACTCTAATCCATTCCACTCCACTCCATTTCCCTTCACTGCACTCCTCTCCATTTTCTTTCATTCCACTCCCTTTCACTCCCCTCCACTCCACTCCACTCCACTCCACTCCACTCCACTCCACTCCATACCACTCCATTTCATTTCACTCCACTCCACTCCTCTACATTTCCTTTCACTCCACTCCATTTCCGTCCTCTCCACATCATTTCATTTCCCTCAACTGCATTTTATTTGATTTCTCTCTATTCTACTGAACTCCATTTCCCTACACAACACTCCTTCTCATTTCTGTCCACTCCACGCCATTCATTTCCTCCCACTCCACTCCATTTCATTTCCCTCTACTCCACTCCATTTTATCTCCCATCCTTCCTCTCCACTCTTCAGCATTTCACATCCCTCCAGTCCACTTTTCTCCATTACATTTCCATACACTCCACTCTAATCCATTTCCCTCAACTCCTCTGCATCTTATTTCCCTCCACGCCACTCAAATCAATTTCTTACCACTCCAGTTCTCATTTCCTTCCATTCCACTCCACTTTATTTCCCTCAACTTCACTCTATTTCATTTCCCTCCACTCTACTCCACTCTTTTTCCTTCAACTCTACTCTTTAATTTTGTTTCACTTTACTCCATGACTTTTCTTTACACTCCACTCCTTAACATTATCTTTCGCTCATCTTTACCACACTGCTTTTCATTTCCCTCTTGTCATGGTTTTGTGATTTTTGGTTATCGGTATTCCACATCATAACATTATGTAGTGCCCTGGGAGTTAAAGTGTTAATGCTGCAATTCTGGGTACCTGCCTCTGTATATCGCGGAAGTCATGGGATCTGGCCCTTCCTGGTTGGGTGGTCTTTTACTGCCTGGCAGGGGTGCTGGAGGCTGTTTTCCTAGCCGTAGCATGCTTTTCAGGTTTGACTCACTCTCGGGAACTCACTCTCTCCTATTTTATTTATTAGTCTCAATTTCAATGAGATTGTATTATATTGTGTTATCTTGCATTCCAATTTCCAATATCATAGTTTATCACAATTAGTTTTATTATTTTATAGTGTGCTAGCAGTTTGCGAAACAAAAAAGGGGGAATTGTGGGAATACAAGAAAAAAAAACCTGTTCAGAGCAGCAGCTGTGGAGCAAGATAGACAGTATGAGAACTGAGGACACCTCTAGAAGAAGAAGGAACATCTCAGGGCTCTGATTGGATAAGCGCCTGCATGAACCGATGAAGTGTTTTGTAGAATGCTCTGTTGACATGTATAAATAGAGTAGTGCTTAACAATGAAGTAGATGAATAGCTTTTAACTACATTGGTGTGCTGTTATGTCTCTAGCGCGTTCTGAGAGTCTAGAGACTTCCCCACATTTGGCACCCAAACAGGGACCATTTATGGTATAATTCGTGGAAGTGAACAACAGCAGGACAGTTGCAACAGAAGTTGGCACTGTTGCAGTAGCTGGGATTTGGCACCAACTTAAGTGCTGTGGTTAGCTGGAAGCAGGGTCACGACCCGCCCTCTGTATCCTTGCTGGAGTGGGAAGCTGCGAAGAAACTGCTGTTAAATATTCTCTTTAAGAGAGGGGAGCAGTCATCTCCTAAAGGCATGACCGAGCTGGTGCATTGGGCTCAGAAGAAGGGACATTTGTTGGAAGTGGCGCTGATATTCAGCGTCAACGAATGGCGTGATATTGAGGACTGCATGTGGGACTCAGTCATTAATGGTGAAAAGGAAGAAAAACTATTGTGGCCCCTTGGCCCCTTGTGGAGGTCTATTATTAACTCTTTAAAAGCTATGCAAGCCAAGTGACAGGTAGCCACTGCAGCTATGCAGGCACTGGCCGGTACAACAACTAATTCAGCTTTGGAGTTTGATGTGCCTGTTCGGGGTATCACACACCCTATGTGTTCCTCAGCAGGTCAAGTAAAGGCATCAGTAGAGGTAGCAGCTCCTGATCTTTTAAATGACACTGCTACTGAGTCATCTGCAGTATTGCATCAGGAAAAAGGGGCTATACCCGACATCACCCCTGATGGACACTGCAAGGAGCTGCCTCCTGCAGAATCAGAGAGCGATGATGGGGGTGAGGGGCTGGACAAATTGGATAGCGAGGTTAAAATATTAACAAAGCGATTACGTAATCTGGAGATCTGTATGCGACAAACAAAGGGTACAGAGCCTGACCAAGGTTCTCAATAGTGCCTTCTATGGGTCCTGTCCTATTGATAGCGCCTGTTGCTTCACCAACTCATCCGGCAGCTGCTCCCTCACGGTGGTCAGGGGTAATCTGTGTTGCTATAGTGGAGGGGCAATGGGAAACAGCTTCTTGAATCGCCCAGTGGTATATAATCAACAGGGTGCACAATGGGAAACCTATGATTGGAAATTGTTACAAGTGTGGAAATTGGTTACAGAGCACGGCCTTAAAGCCAAGGCATCTAAACAAATTATTCAATGGATTTTTACTGCTGATGTGAATATGACGAATGATATAAGAATTCTGGGTAAATTGCTATTATCACCATCAGAAAATTTGTTGTTTCTCCAAGAGTGGTCTGATAGAGTACACCACAAGGCTGCAATAGCTCAGCAGCTTGCCGATCCGCTGTACTGCATTACAGCAGAAATGCTGACAGGGACAGGTCCCTATGCCTCCTCTGACACACAGGTTACTTTTCCAGCAGCCTTTCATCGCTTGTAAGCTAGGCTGGCACTGGAGGCAATTATTGCCATTCCTGCTGGGAAAAAGGAGCCGACTTTTTCTACTGTGCATCGGGGGGTTACAGAAACATTTACTCATTATGTGGATCAAATGTGGGTAGCAATTTGGGATAGTGATTTGCCTGAAGAAACTAAACAACAGTTATTTTGGGTTATGGTGCATGATAATGCCAATAACCATACTAAGAGTATATTAGCTACACTCCCACAAGGGAGCATGTTGCAGCACATAGCCTGAGTCAAGCAAGGTCAACAGGTTTCACAAATCGCCACCGCTGTGCAAGCAGCTATAGCTACATCATCACAAGAAAAGGACAGGAATGAGAAGCCTATATGCTTTCATTCTGGTCTTGTCTGTCATATGTGCCACAGTTGTACCAAAAAGGTATGGTGTGATAAATGTCAACAGTTCACTCATTCTGCCCAGATTTGCAGCAGGGCAGGAAATGGTCAGTGGAGCGCGAAAGTTCGGCGCGCTCTGAAACAAGTATCGAATACAAACTCGGAGGTTACCTCAATCAATACGTCCCTGGGACCTGAGGTAGTCTTGGAGTAGACGTGGCAACCACAGTAGAAGCCTATCTACATGATACCGCAGTCTACAAGGTGAAGTTAGTTGCCCGTGGACCATTGTCTCAACATCAGACTTTGCATGCTTTCCTGATAGGAAGATCTTCACTGGGATTATCCAGTATGAGATGATCTAGTTAACACCGTGACAATGGGGACTGCCCATACAACTACCTGACATTGTCCAGGCATGCCAGGATTGCGACGCTTGCTCTAAGATGAGGCCGAGATCGTTGCCCGAAACGACAGCCCATCTTGCCAGAGGACACAATCCTCTCCAGCGATGGCAGGTTGATTATATTGGACCCCTTCCTCGATCTGAGGGGGCGAGATATGCCCTGACCTGCGTTGATACTGCGAGTGGGCTTCTGCAGGCTTATCCGGTACCGAAAGCAAACCAGGCATATACCATCAAGGCACTCACTAAACTGATGTCTGCCTATGGGACACCTCAAGTCATCGAGAGCGACCAAGGGACTCATTTCACTGGTGCAATGATACAGTGCTGGGCAGAAGAAAATAACATTGAATGGCGATTCCACCTGCCATATAATCCAACGGGGGCTGGCCTCATTGAACGTTATAATGGTATTCTTAAGGCCGCCCTGAAGACAGACTCCCAGTCCCTGCAAGGATGGACAAAGAGACTGTATGAAACCTTGCGGGACTTGAATGAAAGACCTCGAGATGGCAGACCCAGTGCCTTGAGAATGTTGCAGACCACATGGGCCACCCCGTTTAGGATCCAAATTACGGGCTCTGATCATCAGATAAAACCCCAGATCGGTAATGAAAATAATCTTCTGCTCCCTGCCCCTGAGAACTTAGAACCAAGTACTCATAGGATAAAATGGCCTTGGAAGGTGCAGGTAGGACCCAAGTGGTGTGGCTGTCACGGCGTTAACTAGATCAATCTATGCCCGTGACAGGGTGGGGGGGGAGTACGCCCCTTTCCTTCTACCCCCACCCTGGCCCCACACAAAATGGGAAGGAAGGAGGGGAAGAAAAAACAACAGCAGCAACAATCTATGGAGGAAAACTTATTTTACTAACTATGATATTGGAAATGCAAAATAACACAATATAATAAGATCTAATTGAAATTGAGACTAATAAATCAAATAAGATAGGAGAGAGAGTTCCCGAGACCAAGTCAAACCTGAAAGGCTTGGGATGCCTAGGAAAACGCAACTCCATGGGCCCACTGCAAAACAGTAAGTGAACGTTCCCCCCCCCCCGGAAGGGTCAGATCCCATGACTTCCGTCACGTACAGGGATAGGTACATGGAGCTGGAGCATTAACACTTCAGATTCAGTGTACTACATGATGTGTTGATGTGGAATACTGAAAACCAAAAAAACGTAAAAACATGACATTCCACACCTTATTCTACATCACTACATCATGCTCAATATATATATACATATATGCAAACAAAATGATTAAAAGTGCATTACACACACAAGTCTATATACATATACATAGAACTACTGTCTGCACTCCCCTAGCATCAAGTTTCCTTGTGGTACACATTGAACATCCCCGTTTCTTTGCATTACCCACCAAGTGGACCCTGGTCCCTGGGCAAAAACAGTACCACGGAGAGGTTTGCCCTTTCCAGAAGCTGGAAGAACCCAAATCGTTTTACCCAACGTGCTTTTTATATGTACAATAGGGACGTTATCTCCCTCTACAGTGTGTAGGGAGCTGGATTGGGAAGGACCGTCACAATTGATAGATCCTCTGGTATTGACTAACCAAGTGGCTTCCGCCAAATGCTTCTCCCAGTGCTTAAATGTTCCACCACCCATTGCTTTCAGCATAGTTTTTAACAACCCATTCCATCGTTCAATTTTACCAGAGGCTCATGCATGGTAGGGAATATGGTAAATCCATTCAATGCCATGATCTTTAGCCCAAGTATTTACAAGAGAATTCTTGAAATGAGTCCCGTTATCCAACTCAATTCTTTCTGGGGTGCCATGTCGCCACAGGACTTGTTTCTCAAGACCCAATATGGTGTTTCGGGCGGTAGCATGGGATACTGCATATGTTTCAAGCCACCCCGTGGTTGCCTCCACCATGGTAAGCACATAACACTTACCACCGCGAGATTGTGGCAAGGTGATATAATCAACCTGCCATGCCTCCCCATATTTGTACTTTTGCCATCGCCCTTCCTCCCAGAGTGGTTTCATCCTCTTGGCTTGTTTAATTATGGCACACGTTTCACAGTTGTGAATAACCTGTGCAATAGCAACCATAGTTAAGTCCACCCCTCAGTCTCTAGCCCACTTCTATGTTGCATCTCTCCCTTGATGGCCCGAGGTCTGGTGGGCCCACCGAGCTAGAAATAATTCACCCTTGTTCTGCCAGTCCAGGTCTATTTGAGCCACCTCAATTTTGGCAGCTCGGTCCACCTGATGGTTATTTTGCTGTTCTTCAGTAGCCCGATTCTTGGACACATGAGCATCTACATGGCGTACTTTCACGACCATATTCTTTATCCGGGTAGCAATATCTTTCCACAGTTCAGCAGCCCAAATAGGTTTACCCCTTCTTTGCCAGTTATTTTGCTCCCACTGCTGTAACCACCCCCACAGAGCATTTGCCACCATCCATGAGTCAGTGTAAAGATAAAGCATTGGCCACCTCTCCCGTTCAACATCTAAGGCCATTTGGACAGCCTTTCCCTCTGCAAATTGGCTTGATTCTCCTTTCCCTTCAGTGGCCTCTGCAACTTGCCGTGTGGGGCTCCACAAAGCAGATTTCCATCTGCGATGCTTTCCCACAACACAACACGATCCATCTGTAAATAGGGCATATTTTTTTTCATTTTCTGGTAATTCATTGTATGGTGGGGCTTCTTTAGCTCGTGATACTTCTTCTCCTAGTGATGATCCAAACTTTTTACCTTCAGGCCAATCCATAATCACCTCTAGGATTCCTGGCCGGCTGAGGTTACTCATTCGTGCTTGTTACATAATCAACACAATCCACTTGCTCCAAGTGGCATCAGTAGCACGATGGGTGGAGGGAGCCTTTTCTTAGAACATCCAGTTCAGCACTGGCAGTCGAGGTGCCAGAAGGAGCTGTGTTTCAGTACCGACTACTTCAGAAGCAGCCCAAAGCTCCTCATACGCAGCTAAGATCTCCTTTTCAGTTGGAGTGCAGCCCTCTTCCAACCCCGTATATGCACTACTCCAAAATCCCAGGGGTCAGCCTCGGGTCTCTCCTGAGGCTCTTTGCCACAAACTCCAAGTGGGACCTTTCTCTCCAGCAGCAGTGTAGAGGATGTTCTTTATACCCTGTCCTGTCCGTACTGGCCCCAAGCCCACGGCACGGGCTATCTCCTGTTTAATCTGTTCAATTCTTGCTGCTGCTCGGGGCCCCATTCCTCATTCGCGTCACATGATAAAGGGGGCTTACAATGAAGCTATAGTTTGGAACATGCATTCTCCAAAAGCCCACTACACCCAGAAAAGATTGTGTCTCTCTCTTACTAGTGGGTGGAGACATAGCAGTGATTTTGTTGATCACATATGTCGGGATGTGACGACGGCCATCTTTATACCTAGGAACTGAATCTCCTGAGCAGGTCCTTTCACTTTGCTTTGCTTTATAGCAAAAGCAGTACGCAGAAGAATTTGGATTATTAGCTCTCCTTTTGTGAAGATTTCTTCCGCTGAATCGCCCCACACAACGACATCATCAATATATTGCAGGTGCTCAGAAGCACTGCCCTGTTCCAATACAGTTTGGATCAACCCATGGCAAATGGTTGGGCTGTGTTTCCACCCCTGGGGCAAACGGTTCCAAGTATACTGAACGCCCCTCCAGGTGAAAGCAAACTGTGGCCTACATTCTTTGGCCAAAGGAATGGAGAAAAAAGCATTAGCAATGTCTATGGTGGCATACCATTTGGCTGTTTTTGACTCCAGTTTATACTGCAGTTCTAACATGTCCGGCACAGCAGCACTCAGTGGGGGTGTGACTTCATTCAGGCCACGGTAATCCACCATCAGCCTCCATTCTCCACTGGCTTTACGCACTGGCCATATAGGGTTGTTAAAAGGCGAGTGAGTTTTGCTGATCACTCCCTGACTCTCTAGTTGATGAATCAACTTATGAATGGGGAGCAAGGAATCCCTGTTGGTGCGATACTGCCACCTGTGCACCGTTTTTGTAGCAGTTGGTACCTGTTGTTCTTTCACTCGTAGCAACCCCACAACAGACGGATCATCTGACAGGCCAGGCAAAACAGACAGCTGCTTAATGTTGTCTGCGTCTACAGCAGCTATTCCAAAGGCCCATCGATACCCTTTAGGATCCTTGAAATGTCCCCTTCTGAGATAATCAATACCTAGTCTACATGGAGCCCCTGGACCAGTCACAATGGGGTGTTTTTGCCTTTGTCTTTACCAGTGAGGCTTATCTCGGCCTCCAACACAGTCAATTCTTGGGAGCCCCCAGTCACTCCAGAAATATGGATTGATTCTATCCCCTCATGACTTGAAGGCATCAGAGTACACAGTGCACCGGTATCCACCAGTGCCTTATATTTCAGTGGTTCTGATGTGCCAGGCCATCAAATCCACACAGTCCAATAAACTCTATTATCCCTTTCCCTCCCCTGACTGAGGGCAGGGCCCCTCTATTCATTACCTGTAATAACCGGAGCAACTGCACTGGTGGTTGGTCTGCTTTGTAATTCTCTCACTCGTGCTCGCAGTAGAGGAGTAGGTTGTTCATGCCACTTCCTCATGTCTTCTCCGTGGTCACGTAAGTAACGCCACAAGGCAATTCGTGATGTAGGATTCCTTACTGGAGCCGGAAAGCGTTTGCCTTGAACAGCTGAGATTTTTGATGGTGCACATGAGGAAAAGGGTTCATCATCCTTAATTAGTTGGATTCGCAACAATTTGATCAGCTCCGTCATTAGACTATTCTGATCATCGTGATCTTCATCAAGCGTTTCTGATACTACTACAGGTTTGTCACGATTAATCAGTGAAGACACTTGCTCTTGCACTTTATTCAGTGAAGACATTTGCTCTTGCATTTTATTCACTTGGTCCGGTAGTTGAGAGATGGCAAAAATAGAAGCACGAGTTATGGGTAGTTGCTGTTCATAGCTTTGGGGCGTAATAATCAATTCAAAAACTAAGGGCATTCTCTGCTTATCCTCGTATCTTTCAGACACTGACATTGGTGTACCGGCATATCTGTCTGGTGCTGTTGTTATGAATTTCTGCCATATATCAGGCGTCGTCCTCACTTTCTCAGGGTCGTGGTCTTTGTGTGGGTTGTTAGGAACAAAGTTGGGGTCATACAGCATTTGCACCACAGCCATTTCCCTCAGATACTGGATACCCTTTTCAATTGTATCCCACTTTCTCATCGCAGACTTCAAGCCGTCTTTGAAGGGATACCTTTCCTTCCCGGCTATTAACATTCTTTCCCAGAGGGTGGCAGCCCCATCCAAACATCGACTATTTCCTCTGTGAACCGCTGGATCTCTGGCAATGGCTCTGAGTTGGCGAGCTTCATTACCATCTAGACACAAGCTACTGGCCTTGGCGTCCCAACAGCAAACCAACCAGGAAACGAGAGTTTCACTCAGGTGCCGTGTAAACTCCTTTCTTGAGCCTTGGATTTCAGTCATCTTCAGAGGCTGACGAGTAGTTGTAGAGATTTCCTCTTCGTCACTCTCCTTTTCATGTCTCCTAGTTTTTCCTTTTGCCTTTCTCGATGGTGGTGGTTCTGAGGAGGGCCCCTCACCTGGATCTTCCTCCACCTCCTCCTCCTCTTCTTCTTCTTTTTTCTGGTCTAGATGCATGGACACTCATTTCCATTTCTTGCCTTCCACCGGAGCAACTGTTATTGTTACTGATGTCTCCTGTAATTGATCAGATTTGACATGGAAATTCTTCCCTTTAGCTTGAACCTCTGCTCGGAAACTCTCTCTCTCCAGAATAGTATTATATAGGGCGCGGTAAGCACAAGCCAAACCCCAAATAAGTTGTACCTCCTTAGATTTATATAAGCCGTACTGTCCCTGACTCAAATACTGGCTTAGTTTCTCGGGATCCCATAGGTGCTCAAGAGTGAAACCCCATGACACTGCGGGTCCCCACGCTTCTAAGATTTTTCCTAAACCTCTCCATATCCCCTGCCAGTCAGCATTCTCTGGTTTAGGAGGAGACTCCTTCTGCTTACAACACCTGTATAGGAATACATTCAGGGAGACTGATATGACCAGGGCTACGCTCATAAACATGAACAGGACTACGCCCACAAATATGAGCATTAACTGACTATTCCAAAAATGTCTGACAAACCAGGAGGAAAACCTGGAAAGTGGTCTGAACTTCATGTGGTTTGTAAAATTAGTCATTCCATGTGGGGGGAAGGCCCCACCAAATGCTCGATCGCTACTCGGCGCTGGGATGCAGACTTGATTCCAGGAGAGTGAAAAACTTATTTTATCGCGCGGATAGCTCACTTATATAGTACATGAGTTGTTTATGTCCCTTTGTCCACTTGTCCTTTTCTCATTGGTAAAGCCTTGGAATTAGACAATAGTGCACCCCGCACAAGCAGACACCTTGTTTTTCTGATTCCACCTGAAGACAGTTCTGCTTAAGTTGTTTGCTTCGTAGCTCAAGGTCAGCTCGTTGCTTACCACATCTGGTATTATTCCATTGCTATGTACTCAGAGCTGCCATGTCCCTGCTTGTACAATACTTTCAGGGAGCCATAGCCCTGCTCCCTGAGCCATTCTGCAACAATTCCCCCTTTTTCTTTTTCTACAAGCAGGGCACCATCTGTCAGCTTATTTATCCCTTTCATAATACGATATGCAATTTTTACTATGAACACAACTATAATAATAATCAATAAGAGGTGCAAACCTTCCTTCTGGAAAACACTCCTTAAATGTTCACACAGGTGCTTAGCCAATCAGAGCCATGAGATGATCTTTCTTCTTCCGAAGGTGCCCTTGGTTCTCATGCCGCTTATCTTGCTCCGCAGCTGCTGCTCCATGCAGCTTTTTCTTACGTTCCCATAATTTCTCCTTTTATGTTTATTCACAAACTTCTACCATGCTGCAAAATAATAACACTAATAATATTAATAATGCAATCATTATAACTCAATCAAGGCCTCGATTGACAAAACTCTAAATGTGAGAAATACAAACATCATAATGACAAGAAATACTGTTATCCTTCTAAAAAGAACAAATACGTGTTTGGTCTGCAACTCAAGTTTTCTTCCACCTGGAAATAAATCCCTGAAGGTTCCGTTCTGTGTTAATCTGTAACCGGTTAAAAAGAGGTCTTCAACTTTTGTATATTCTAATATATTGATTTTAAACGATCGCTACAATTTGTACAAGAGCTGCTTTTAGAGTGCTCATGATCATGCTTTTGGGCTATTAGAAAATTAATGTTTATGCATCTTTTACATGTCAGATAGAATCAATATTAGTGGGCAAATGTGCTAGAGTATCACTAGGGGCATTATTACTTACTGACCCTCGAGAAACAACAGCTTGCAGAAAAGAGAGAGAAAAAACATGGTGGTGGTGAATGCGATAGGCAGTGCCAGCAGGGCGTCCCCTGCTTCAAGGTGCACTTTTCCTCTCTCACCCATCACAGATTCTCTCGTTTTTATTCTTCTCAGGGTCCCAAGGGTATTTTCCATTTGTACACTGCATCCGCATGGCCAGTGCGTGATACAGAGCCCAAGTGGAACACCTGCTTGCAAAACAGAATAAACTATCAAGGTTAAGTCTCTTAGTGTACACTTGGTCTCAGATGCTGCATGATCATATTTTAAATTCCTGATTAGAAGGATGAAAGAGAGTTAAGCATGCTACAGTATAGGGTTATCCTTTAATTTGGGATTCCTTTCCAGGTTTTGTCTCAATGCTACTAATACATCAAAACAGCTATTTCCATAAATTCCAGCACTGGTAACATTAAATCCTATTCATATTCAATCTACAACCTAGGTAACACCTAATAACTCCAACACTTGAGATTATATTGACAACACTGAAAAATAAATATATAAATAAATAAATTAGTCATTATATTATACCATTACTACTATAGCTAATTGAAATATAAGAAGTTACAAAGCAATACCA
>JAPSGF010000233.1:106504-125736 GCA_035772895.1 Perdix hodgsoniae | reverse complement strand
GATTTTTGGTTTTTTGAAGAGAGGTTCTTTGCTTCTTGGCTAGCACCTGGGGTGGCAAGTGCAAAGGCCTTGTCCACCCTTGACAAGTTAGGTTGTTGGCTTGCTAAACAAACTAATGCAACGTCGCTTGCTATCCATGACCTGTTAGTAGATGTAGACTCAATTCGCCACGCCACTTTTGCAGAATTGTGCTGCAATAGACTTTCTGCTGTTAGCTCACGGCCATGGATGCGAAGACCTTGATGGTATGTGCTGCATGAACCTGTCTGATCATTCGGAATCGGTCCATAAACAACTATCTAAGTTAAGAGAATTAACCAGCCACCTGCAGGAAGAAGATGGTCTAGGATTGGACCAGTGGTTAAAAGGCCTAGGTCTAGGCCCATGGCTTCGCAATGTAATCGAATATATGATAGTTATTTTAGGAATCATCTTCTTAATCATTGTACTATTGCCCTGCTTATTGAATTGCTTGCAAAATGTGGTTAATCGTTTTATATCCCGAGCGTTTTCAGCCAATCTAATGGTCCAAAAAGAAAAAGGGGGAAATGTGGAGAGCCTTGCAGAGGCCTGGCTCGCTGAGAAAGGTCATGTTGACACAACTCAGTTGATAAGGCTAAAATAGCAGCATCAACATAAGACCTATTGACCAATCACTGGCAAGGGCAGTATGCCCTTGCGACCGATTGCGACCGATTACAGAACCAGCGCAAGGTGAAAACGGGATGTAGATTCAGGAGTGCTAACCACAAGAATGTGAACGTGGCTAAAGCTGTCTATCTCACACCAGCCAGTAATGAGCTCGCCTTTTGCAATATGCATTAGCCTCATTATACTCTGTAATAAATAGTAGTGCCTTCTGATTAAACTTTGAGATTTGATCAATTCTGTGGTCGAGTGTTGTCTCCCGCCGCTCTGACACAACTGAAAAGATCTTAGCTGCATATGAGGGGGTTCGGGCTGCTTCTGAAGTAGTCGGTACTGAAACACAGCTCCTTCTGGCACCTCGACTGCCAGTGCTGAACTGGATGTTCGAAGAAAAGGTTCCCTCCACTCATCATGCAACTGATGCCACTTGGAGTAAGTGGATTGTGTTGACTATGCAACGAGCACAGATGGGGAACCTCAGCTGTACAGAGATCCTAGAGGTCATCATGGACTGGCCTGAAGGCAAAAAGTTTGGAACATTACCAGGAGAAGCTGTATCGTGTGCTAAAGCGGATTTTGCAAAATCCCTCTACCCCGCTAGTCAGGGAACTGGGCCAAACCAGTCCGTTAACCGTTAACAAATGGTTTCAGCAGGCAAATAGGTGCATGTTTCACATGGCCTCTTAATATTGCCTGTACCGCCCGGACACTAATACATCTCTGTCCAAGTCTGAACTCTCCCACAGTTGTCTGGAGAGCCAGACCCCATAGAATATCTATGCCCAATATGTATTCCTGGACTGGGGCAATAGACACCTTATACTCCTGTGGTGGGAGACGCCCAACCCCCAGTTTCAACTATGTTTGGGTGACAGGAATAGTCTGTCCCCCAAAGCCACCAATCACCACTCTGTCTCCATCAAATTTGAACAGATTTCTGGAGCTAATTGATGTTTCTGCTCCAGTATTGACAAATGCCATAACTCTGGATGGTTTTTCAGGACCAGAATATTGTCAACTTCACATAGGGCCTCCGGTCCCTTCTGGAGGCCCCAGGGGAACTAAGATCCCTTGTCGCGCCATGAACTGAGTCAAAGTCAAGTCTTTTGTTTCAGGTAGCTCAGGCATTGTAGCCCGAGACACGTGAGGGGCCTTCTTTTTTCTATCGGGAACAATGAAATCCTCTAAGTTACACATCATGGTAGGTACTCTTGCTTTAACTCTTACCCTTGGTTTCTTAGGGTAATTTGATTATCCTTCAGCTGAAGGAGGATGTGATTGGGCTGGGAGTTGATTTTTGCAAATTGGACCCCAGCCCAAATAATATCTTTAAACATTTGTTTTCGCGAGACCCTTACAAGCCCCAACTGAGAATTCCACAATGGTGGCATCTTGGTTTTAACTACTGAAAGCACCTCTGCTTCTTCTACTACTCAAATATCACGCCTAGTGCACAGACGCTCTGTCTCCCCCAAATCAGCTACTAACTGGGCAGCCTGTTTAATCACTGCCTCCAAGGCCTCCAGGGGGTTTAATGTGGAAACTAAGGTCCCATACAGGTGAAAGGGGCCTGATATAAGATTAAATCTTGCATACATGCTGAAAACTTTACCATATCTGGGCTTTCAATTGAGTCCTCATATATCACTTCATTTATGCCCAGTTCACAAATATAATATTGAAGGCCCTCCATGGAGGACCTTAATCCTGTGTTTAAGAGAATATCTCATTTGTTCAGCCAAACCATGCGGCATGCTGCCATTAACCAGTCTATTACTGAATGGGTCTTATTGTTATACTGAAAAGCAGCATATAGCCTCTGCCTGAGGGCAGGGTGTACCATCATAGGGGCCAATTTTGATACTACTGGCCCATTAACCATGACACTTTCCACCCCCAGATCCCATAACCTAAGTAACCACATGGGTACACTCTCAGCCTCTGCCAAAACCACTGCACCACATCCATTAGTTCTGTTGGCATGTATGGTCTAACTGTTATGTGTAAATGTGTTCGGGCAGCGGGCCATTGGTCAGGAGGCACCCCTGCCGGTCTATCCTGTATTTTCTTTGTCTGCTGGGTTATGATAGGACAGCGTTCCAAGGAACCTGCCATAAGTGGAACCTCTAGAACTGACAGGGTGTTTGTTTTCCTGTTCAACGAGGTCCCTTACATCAGAGGTGTGTGTTGCCATTCGTTTTAACCTCACTACATTAGCCCCAGCCTGTCTAGCCAAATACCTGGCTAGGGTCAAGAACTGCCAAGACACACTGATATGGTGAGCAGCAAAATGGCCTTTAATGTGTGGCGTAGGTTGCTTATATACATGCCATGCTTCGTTTACGCCCTTTAAGCACGCATCATAAATCAATCACAGAGCAGGGGAGGACCTGACCCATTACATCCCGAGTCCCCGCTATCGCCTGATACAGTATTTCCCCTCCCCCCCCTATGCTCGGAAAAGCCTTGTCCCGTTACAGCACAAACACAATTCACCTAAACCCTATAACTGGTTACAGTTTCTCACGAAGCCTACAATACTTAAATCATTGGTCAAATGCCTTGTCTATTATGCAAATTAAGCAGCTTTGAAAGCATCCTATAAAGCAAGGTGCACAGATCATAATGCAAGCAAACATCAAGAGCACTACTCCTACGTTGTTAAGCATCTGGATAAACTACTACAGAACCCAAACAGACCTCGCAATCAGTCTCCGAATGGGTTGTTGTCCATT
Source organism: Perdix hodgsoniae (assembly GCA_035772895.1). NCBI lineage: Eukaryota > Metazoa > Chordata > Aves > Galliformes > Phasianidae > Perdix > Perdix hodgsoniae. Next base: position 122,353 of record JAPSGF010000233.1, on the reverse strand, counting down.
CCAACCTTCTCAGTGTGTTCCTTCAGCCAGTCCAACACGGGAGGATGGTGTTCAATTCTCGCAAAAGGCATGCGGTGAAGTTGGCGATATCAGGTTGTGTTGAGTGAACCCCCTGGCAGGCGTCCACCCTCGACCCTACAAGGCACATGCGAAAAGGCAACGAGGCAGATTGCAGGCTTAGATAGAAATCCTGCTCCCCTGTCCAATTATCCCAAGTTACCTAAAGATTCTGAGGTTGCTGTAGGAGGTGGACTTATTCTCCAAGGTCTCCTAATGCTAGTAAGAATAAGAATACAACAAACATATTACACAGATTCATTCTGACTTTCAGCAGTGGCTCCTTATCTGGCAGCACGTCCTTTGGTTGTTCTGGCACTGGTTTCAGTGTGCCCACCAGCAGCTTCTGAAAAGAAAGAGCTCTTGTCTTATTTATCATTTAGACCTGAAAAGCAATCAATCGCATTTTCCTTGAAGTCTGTCTGCCAAATCTGCAATGGTCCGAAACCACGGGGGTTAATCCCAACCCCTATCACAGGTGCAGAATTACAATGAGGACATGCCTGCACAACATCACAGGCAACGGACAAAGGCATGGAACATGCCCTTGATAGTGCACGGGCACCTATGTGAAGAGTGGAATGAAGGCCACGGGCTTCATAAACAGTGAACACCCGTGTACCTGCAGCTTTGTCTGCTACTGCATTGCCCATACTGAAAAAACCTGGTACATCAGAGTGGCTATGCACATGTAGGATGGCAACTGAAGCTGTGCTCAAAGCTAAAGCCTCCTCTAAGATTCTGGCGGCTTCTGTACTTGGGAGACCTTCCTGCCCCATTCGAGCTAGCAGTCTGTCAGCAAAGGCAGAATCAGTAACGACATTGCAAGGTATCTCTCGCCAAAGGCGTATGGCAGCCGCTACTGCCAGTACTTCAAGTATCTGCACGCTGACTTTCTGGTTTGTAGAAACCACAGTCTGCCAGGTATTGCCAGAACCTTGCCATACCACCGCCCCCTGACCTGTCCTAGAGGATGCATCCGTGAATAACGTGGGCCCCTTTAGGGGGGAGGTCTGAACCCGCAAGGATATATTCAGTGATTTGGCTAAGTCAAAGATAGGTAGGGAATCTGAATACGTAATCATTTCCCCTAGATCTTGAAAAACTGTAAGGAGAAGTTCAGGGTGTGGCTGTACGTCGCGAAGCAAGCCTGGCAGATACAGCTCAACTGTGTCACCACAGTCTTCAGAGAGCTGCTGAATACTGCACTGAGACCTAGTAATATTTTGCAGTAACTGTATCCAAGCAGTATGATTTAAAGCGAGCATCTTTCATTTCCCCATATAACATGGTCCTCCTTTACTATATAACTGACACATAATTCTGCTTTTCTCCCTATCCTTTGCGGTTTCACACTGAGACTTAATGTGGCCGTATTGTGATTGTAATTGTGATTGAAAGCTGGGACCTTTGGGGGGAGGACCCTCTGCTCCTGAGGACATCCAGGCTACAGCCAATGCATTAATAATAGCGGTCACTAGCCCCTCTCTAGTCAGGGGGATGGATTTCTGCTTATCTAGTACATACTTGATAACTTCCCCCAGTGTAGAAATTTTTCCAGGAGCTGTACAAAACAGGTTTTTAACATCCTCAAGAGACTTTTGCTTAAGGCAGTCCACAATTATGGGACCATGAACAGCCCTTGGTAAGTCTGACCCTTCAACCGCCTTAATTAACTTATCAGCAAATTCCTGAGATAGTTCTGTCAGGTCCTGGATTATTTCAGACCAAGGTGTGAATGGCTCTGCATTGTGAGCTAACCTCCTAAAGATTCCCACAGCAGCATCAGTAGCTGCCAACAACTCCCCCGGGAATAGCCGAGCAAGCTGAGCTCAAGGGGCAACCACACCTGCTGCTGATCCTGTGAGCCCTGCTACATCTGTACCATGCACAGGGTGCTCTAACGCATTCAAAGCCAGAGGTGATCTCAATCCTTTCTTTTCTACCACCTCTATCAATCGTGTGACTCCCTTCGGGTCCAACGGAATCTACTCCGTCCCCTCCTCCCCAACCACCATGGGGAACACAGTGACCAAGCCTCTCTCCTTAATTTTTTGCTAATCAGTGGCACACCTACTTCCTACCCTTTCAGGGGGAGCGTCACCATGCCCACTGCATGCCCCATTACCAAGTGTGGGCATATCACCTCCCCTTTGCTCCACCACTGTCACCGCCTTCATTCTCAATTTAAGACTTGGCAGTGAAGGATACAATGGCTGAGGATATGGCGGAAGCGACCCAAGGTCTTGTGATAAGGTGTTCTTGCTCGATAAGGATGCCAATGGTTGTTGGTCTTTTGTCTGGACAGAGACAGCCAGCTCATCTGGCACCATCTTAGCCAATTGTTCCCCCTTGGGGCATCTGGAAGAGAATGCACTTTCCAGCTGGCACCAGCCTGTTCCTTCTGGGTCCCCAGGCAAGCCTCCAGGAGAGCCAGGCGAGTTCCCACCCCCTGGGTCTTGTGAACTGATCCCAAAAGCTGCTGAGCCTCCCTTATCACTTTCCTCTCCTCCCTGGCCACTTTCAGTGCCCCGAGCATTAATCCCCAGGCTTTTAACTCTGAAACACCCTTCTGAGCACTCATAACATGTTGTGCGAGTGCGGAGGTGAGATCATCCCATCTCCGGTAGTCAAGAATCTTGTGGGGGGTTTTGATCCCCCTCTCCCGCTCCAACCAGGAAATAACTGCGTGAACCTCCTTCTCAGAAGGAGCATTCTTGCCGAAATAATCCCTACAAAACTGAAGCAATACCTTAATAACGTGCTCCATTTGAGAACCCCGTTGTTAAATGAAAGTTGCATATCTTAGCCTTATCTCGAACCACCGTTATCTTAAGTTACCGTCACTACCACAGTCTCCCCTTCACAGGATACTTGGCCGTTATTACCACGGTCTTCTGCAGACGCCCTGCTGTCACCTCAGGATAGCACTCATGCAAAGGGCTTTAGCACACAGTGAGGCTCCTCACACGGGGCACCATATGTTGCCGTTTGTTTTCACCTCACTGCATTAGACCCAGCCTGCCTAGCCAAATACCTGGCTAGGATCAAGAACTGCCAAGACACTAATATGGTGAACAGCAAAATGACATTTAATGTGTGGTGTAGGTTGCTTATATGCATGCTATGCTACGTTTACGCCCCTTAAGCATGCATCATAAATCAGTCACAGAGCAGGGGAGGACCTGAGCCGTCACATCCCGACCCCCCGCTATAGCCTAATACAACAGGTGTGGTTGTTACCTATTGAAATATTGCAGACCTGACCTATCATGGAATGTGAAGTTGTTTTTTTCCTTGTTAATAAATTAAGTTCCTGTTCCAGATTTCTAATGCTATCTCTCCATAGCTGACTTTCACTTTCTAAGGAGCCAGCTCTTATCTCAGCTTGATTTAAGGCATTTAACAGTAGCCATGCCACTGTGGAGGCAGCTAACTGCCTTTCTTTTGTAGTTAGGATGTCTCTGTCTAACCCTTGAAAGTATTCCATCATGTGAAATGGGTAAACAATCCCCATAATACACAGGGGACCCTTTTTCTCAACTATCATTGCTAATTGGTAATAAGGAGAACCCAGAAACCCCAGGATCTGTCCAGGAACCATTTTATATAAGGGGGTGATGTTCTCTCCCCACACCCATTTATAGAAATTCCACTGAAAAGACAATGATGGAAAGTATATTCGGCCTGCCTCACAAAGTGTACAATCAATGAATACACAGATATAGTAGTTACGACATGTACTAGAGAATTTGACTACATAGCTATGTATGGGAGCTGCTGAACCACAGCCTGAACCTTTGATTAGTTATCTGAGGCAAGCAGTATGTCAGCCCTGGGAGCACAGGTGAAAGCAGTTCACCTGTGCTGCAGGAAGGGGTGGAGCCAGGCTCCACCTCTCCAGACCCATTTAAGTGCTGACTGCCAGGGAGGAAGGATCTCTTCTGAGAGATCCACTCCTTTGGAGCCCTTTGCAGTGAGCCCTCTGCATGAGTAAGCGTTCCAGCTATTTTCCCTTTGTTCCCCTTGTGCCCAACTCTTTTGTTGGTTTATTTTCACACCCGACTATATATCTATTTTTGATTGTACTTTTGAATTATATTATTTTCCCTTGATTGTATAACTTTACAATTATATTATTTTTCCTTGATTGTACACTTGGCGAGCCAGGCAGGCTAGCTAAATACATCTAAATTTGTATCATGTCTTTCCTCTGGAGTTTTTCTAAATGGATCAAGGGGGAGAACACTCTCCCCTTAGATAAAATGATACCGGGACTGATCCCAGGATTTGTGGGATCTCCCTATTATGAATTAGCGAGTGTCATTGAAAAATGGGGTCTGTTAAGGGATATGGGACACATCTCCCCACATAGCTTAGCTGAGTACTTTAAAGGGCTCAGCAAAGATATATTAATTACAAAAGAAAGGCAACTAGCTGCCTCTATAGTAGCATGGCCTCTGCTAAAAGCTATAAATACTTCTGAAATGAATAATAATACCTTAATAAGTGAGAACCAACTTCTTAAAGACTGTATTGAAAAATTAGAACAGGAACTTAGCCTGTTAACAGGGAAAAAATCAACCTTACTCCCCATAGGCCAAGTATGCAGTATTACAATAACTAATGATCCGGTTTCTGAACCAATAGATCATATTGATCAAGAAGATAAAAGATCCAAGTCGGATCTTGAAGCTCCTATTTGTCTAGAACCACTGGAAGTCCGTCCGGTGTTAACTCAAAAAACAAAACATGTTCAAGATAGACCAGCAGGGTGCCACCAGATCAATGGCCCCCTACCCAAACTCGTTTGCACGTGACGGCCCGGCCATACACGGCAATGGAATTAATGGATCTAGTGCAGAAATTCTGACAAAGATCCAGAGAAAGTGTACCGGCCTGGCTGTTAAGACTTTGGGACTCTGGAGCAGAAAGTGTCATAGTAAGTGGCCCAGAAGTAGCTAAATTAGCCTCTATGACCACTCACCCTGCTCTTCGACAAAGGCTTTATGCGGGTAGTCACCACGCTGATGAGAACCACTCTATAATTACTTGGTTAATGGCAGCCAGCTGTATGGTGTGGCCAAACAAAACGGATATCCCCATAAATTCAGGAATGTGGTCCTCCATGGAGGACCTTCAAAACTACATTCGAGAATTGGGTTTTAGAGAAGCTATCTATGAAGATACATTTGATGGACCCGACATGGTAAAATTCACAGCAGTAATGAGGGACCTAATCTTACATCAAGCTCCCGCTCACTTAAATGGAACCTTGGTTTCCATATTAAACCCTCTAGTAGCCTCGGAAGCAGCAGTCCAGCAGGCTGCTTAGTTAGTAGCCGATTTAGGAGAGACGGAACGCCTAAGATCAAAACGTAATGTTAGATTATTAGAAGAGGCCCAAGTAATGCCAGTGACTAAAATCAAAATGCCGGCTACTCAAGCTTCTCAATCGGGACCCATAAGGGTTTCTCGGAAGCAGATGTTTAATGATTTAATCCGGGCTGGGGTTCAATTCGCTAAAATTGACCGCCAGCCTAATTATGTCCTCCTCCAGCTCTGGAGACAGTTGAGGGACAATGAAAAATTTCAAACTCACCCTAAAAAACCAAGGGTAAGAATCATAGAAAGAATGCCAACACAGACGTGGAACTTAGAAGACTTTATTGTTCCCAATAGGAAAAAAAAAGCCACCTCAGGTGTCTCAGGCTGCAATGCCTGAGACATCAGAGGCAAAAGAATTATCCCTGGCGCAGTTCATGGCGTGACGGGGGATGTTAATCCCCCTAGGGCCTCCAGACGGGACCGGAGGCCCTGTGTAGAACTAACAATTTACTGGTCCCGGAAAAACATTCCAAGAGTTATGGCACTGGTAGACACAGGGGCGGAAACATCAATTATCTATGGAGACCCATCTAAATTTCATGCAGATAAGGTGATGATTGGTGGCTTTGGGGGACAGACTATTCCTGTCACCCAAACATGGTTAAAACTGGGGGTTGGGCGCCTCCCACCCCGGGAGTATAAGGTATCTATTGCCCCAGTTGAAGAATACATACTGGGCATAGATATTCTATGGGGTCTGGCTCTCCAGACAACTGTAGGGGAGTTCGGACTTCGACAGAGATGCATCAGTATCCGGGTGGTGCAGGCGATATTGAGAGGCCATGTGAAACATGGGCCTATTTGCCTGCCGAAACTGCAACGGATTACTAATGTAAGGCAATATCGACTCCCAGGTGGGCAGGAAGAAATATCGAAAACGGTGCAGGAATTAGAAAAAGTGGGTATTATAAGACCTGCACACAGCCCATATAACTCCCCCATATGGCCAGTGCGAAAGTCGGATGGCACATGGAGAATGACGGTGGATTATAGAGAATTAAATAAGGTCACGCCGCCTATTCATGCAGCCGTACCTAATATTGCCTCTCTAATGGACACATTGAGTAGGGAGATAAAAACCTATCATTGTGTCCTAGATTGAGCAAATGCGTTTTTCAGCATCCCAATGGCTGAGGAATCGCAAGACCAATTTGCGTTTACGTGGGGAGGCAGGCAGTGGACCTTTCAGGTCCTGCCGCAAGGGTACGTGCACTCATCAACATATTGTCATTATCTAGTGGCGCGTGACCTGGCGGATTGGAAAAAACCTGATGACATTAATCTGTATCATTACATTGATGATCTCCTGTTGACATCTGACTCACTGGACGCAGTACGGTAAGTAGTAGATTCATTAACCACCTATTTACAACAGAAGGGATGGGCTATAAATCCCCAAAAGGTGCAAGGTCTGGGCCTGTCCGTAAAATTCCTGAGGGTGGTTTGGTCAGGAAAGACCAAAGTACTACCCAGTGCTGTTATAGATAAAGTTCAGGTGTTCCCAGTCCCTACAACATCGAAACAGCTGCAAGAGTTTCTGGGTATATTAGGTTATTGGCATTCCTTTATACCTCATCTAGCACAGCTGCTGAGGCCACTGTACAGACTCACAAAAAAGGGGCAGCTATGGGATTGGGGGAAAACAGCAGGATGCTATTCAACAGGCGAAACTGGCAGTTAAACAAGCCCAGGCGTTGGGTATATTTGATCCTACCCTCCCAGCCGAGTTGGATGTTCATGTGACTCAGGATGGCTTTGGCTGGGGCCTGTGGCACACCAGAGTTCTGTTCGGACCCCCATTGGGTTCTGGTCTCAGGTCTGGCATGGAGCAGAAGAAAGATACAGCATGACTGAGAAACAGTTACTGGCTGCCTATTCAGCATTACAGGCAGTAGAGCCAATAACTCAAACAGCTGAAGTCATAGTTAAAACAACTCTGCCAATTCAGGGGTGGGTGAAAGATCTGACCCACCTTCCTAAGACAGGGGTGGCCCAAGCACAAACAGTGGCACGATGGGTCACTTACCTCAGCCAAAAAAGCAGTCTGTCTTCATCACCTTTGGAAGAAGAACTTCAGAAGATCCTCGGCCCAGTGACCTATCATAGTGAAGCACCAAGAGAAACACTGGTCGCTCCACCAGAGAAGAGTCCCGTTCAGGAGGGGAAATATCCTATCCCTGAAGATGCCTGGTACACAGATGGGTCCAGCAAGGGCAACCCGAGCAAGTGGAGAGCAATAGCATACCATCCTTCGACTGAGACAATCTGGTTTGACGAGGGGGATGGTCAGAGCAGCCAATGGGCAGAATTACGAGCTGAGTGGATGGTTATAACCAAAGAACCTGGTAATGGCGTTCTGAACATCTGCACAGATAGTTGGGCTGTGTACTGGGGGCTCACTCTTTGGATTGCACAGTGGGCCACCCAGGAATGGACTATCCACGCCCGACCAATCTGGGGCAAAGACATGTGGTTAGACATATGGAACACAGTTGAACACAGGACTGTATGTGTCTACCATGTTTCTGGTCATCAGCCCCTACAGTCACCGGGAAATGATGAGGCTGACACACTGGCTTGAGTTAGATGGATTGAGAATTCACCATCTGAGAACATCGCCCGTTGGTTACATCAGAAACTACGGCATGCAGGACAAAAGACAATGTGGGCAGCTGCTAAAGCATGGGGACTGCCCATACAACTACCTGACATTGTCCAGGCATGCCAAGATTGAGACGCTTGCTCTAAGATGAGACCGAGATCGTTGCCCGAAATGACAGCCCATCTTGCCAGAGGACACAATCCTCTCCAGCGATGGCAGGTTGATTATATTGGACCCCTTCCGCAATCCGAGGGGGCGAGATATGCCCTGACCTGCACTGATACTGCAAGTGGGCTTCTGCAGGCTTATCCGGTACCGAAAACAAACCAGGCATATACCATCAAGGCACTCACTAAACTGATGTCTGCCTATGGGACACCTCAAGTCATCGAGAGCGACCAAGGAACTCATTTCACTGGTGCAGTGATACAGCGCTGGGCAGAAGAAAATAACATCGAATGGCGATTCCACCTGCCATATAATCCAACGGGGGCTGGCCTCATTGAACGTTATAATGGTATTCTTAAGGCCGCCCTGAAGACAGACTCCCAGTCCCTGCAAGGATGGACAAAGAGACTGTATGAAACCTTGCGGGACTTGAATGAAAGACCTCGAGATGGCAGACCCAGTGCCTTGAGAATGTTGCAGACCACATGGGCCACCCCGCTTAGGATCCAAATTACGGGCACTGATCATCAGATAAAACCCCAGATTGGTAATGAAAATAATCTTCTGCTCCCTGCCCCTGAGAACTTAGAACCAGGTACTCATAGGATAAAATGGCCTTGGAAGGTGCAGGTAGGACCAAAGTGGTGTGGCCTACTTGCACCTTGGGGGAGACTGTTGGAGGTGGGAGGCTCAGTAGTCCCTCCAGTAATAGGTACATGGCCTACTGATATTGTGGTCAACACTCCGATCTTCATTGCTCAAGGGACCCCCATCATGTCCCTATGGCAGATCAGGACACCTCCTCTTGTGCCTGAGATAGTTATGCAGCCGCAGATATCCGGTCAAAAAGTGTGGTACAGGCGGCCGGGACGTGCCCCAATACTAGCGGAAGTGTTGACCCAGGATAGAAACACGGCCTGTATCTTGCCCTGGAGAGCGGACATACCCCTCCTGGTACCTCTGAAACATCTGTATTACTCCCCGTGAGTCTTTGAGCCTTCAGAATCACCGTAAGGAACATAATACTAACAAGGCATTCCAGTATTACAGTCAGATCACGTGTGACACCCAGTGATGGTCTACATGGGACTGATGAAATGTAGGACGGGCCTGCACCTCATGACCGCATGCCTCCAGTAACATCATCCAGCACTGGCCCATAAAAGAAGATCAACGATTCACCAATCATCACTTGTCTTGAATTGTACCAACATGCGTCGCGACAGAAATTGTACAAGCGTCGCGTTATAATGTATCTCTGTAGTAGGGAAAGCTTACCCTATAGTCAACCTAATCATTTGGTTCACACTGTGAAGGGGTAGAGTGTATGGGAGCTGCTGAATCACAGCCTGAACCTTTGATTAGTTATCTGAGGCAAGCAGTATGTCAGCCCTGGGAGCACAGGTGAAAGCAGTTCACCTGTGCTGCAGGAAGGGGTGGAGCCAGGCTCCACCTCTCCAGACCCATTTAAGTGCTGACTGCCAGGGAGGAAGGATCTCTTCTGACAGATCCACTCCTTTGGAGCCCTTTGCAGCTAGCCCTCTGCATGGGAAAGCGTTCCACTTGTTTTCTCTTTGTTACCCTTGTGCCCAACTCTTTTGTTGGTTTATTTTCACACCCTGACTATATGTCTATTTTTGATTTTACTTTTGAATTATTTTCCCTTGATTGTACAACTTTTCAATTATATTATTTTTCCTTGATTGTACAAGTTATTACACTAAAGCTGGCAAGATAGGACACTTACCAATATCCAGGACTCACTTGTGAAATACCAAAGAAGGGAATCTCCAAAAGAGACCACTCCCCACTTGTACTCAGCTCCTAAATGGGTCTAGGAGAGGTAGAGCCAGGCTCCACCCCTTCTTGCAACAGAGGTTAATTGCCTTCATCTGTGCTCCCAGGGCTGACTCATTGCTTGCTTCAGGTGATCATTCAGAGGTTCAGGCCCTGATTCAGTAGTTCCCACACACTGAGATAAAGCCTTTTCCTAAAAAAATCAAATCTTCACTGAGAAAAATAAAGCAACTTCTAGAGGCTTAGAAGCAAAGGAGCCAGGAGGACAATTGATTTTCTTCGATGGTAGGGAAATGGTAAACAAACAAGTTATGAGTAATATTGTAACTCTTTGGCATTGGGGAAGTCATTGGGGAGTGCAAGCAATGTGTGATGATGTATTGAGGAAGTATGTTTGTGTAGGAATACATACAATAGCCAAGCAGATATGCAAGACTTGTGTAACAGATCAGCAAATAAACAGGAAGACTATGACAACACAGCCACCGGGTGGAAGGAAACCAGGACTTAAATATTTCCCAAGTACACAAGTAGATTTCACTGAACAACCTAAAGTAGGAAGGTTCAAGTATCTATTAGTATCAGTAGATGTACAGTCAAGAAAGAATAATATAATTGAAAGGTACAATCAAAATAGAATAGATGTATATTTAAGGTATGGAAATAAACCAGCAAGAAAGCTAGGAACGAGGGTAACAAAGAGAAAATAGGTGGAACGCTTACCTGTGTAGAGGGCTCACTGGAAAAGGCTCCAAAAGAGAGGATCTCTTAGAAGAGACCCTTCCTCCCTCGCAATCAGCACTTAAATGGGTCTGGAGAGGTGGAGCTGGCTCCACCCCTTCCTGCAGCACAGGTGAACTGCTTTCACCTGTGCTCCCAGGGCTGACATACTGCTTGCCTCAGATAACTAATCAAGGGTTCAGGCTGTGATTCAGCAGCTCCCATACATCTCCCCTCACCCATTTATAGAAATTCCACTGAAAAGACAATGATGGAAAGTATATTTGGCTTGCCTCACAAAGTGTACAATTAATGAATGCACAGATATTGTAGTTACAACATGTACCAGAGAGCTTGGCTACATAGCTATTACACCAAAGCCATTTATAGACCCATTTATAGAAATTTTACAGAAAGGAAATGATATAAATTTTAATATATTTGGCCTGCCTGGCTCACCAAGTGTATAACCAATGAATGTACAGATGTTATAGTTATGAGAGGTACCAGAGAGCTTAACCATGCAGTTATAACACCAAAGCAAAAGAGATAGGATACTTACCCATATCCACAACTCACTTGTGAAACACCAAAGAAGCAGATCTCCAGAAGAGATCCTTACTCACTGGTTGTCAGCGCTTAAATGGGTCTAGGCAATTCACCTGTGGTCCCAGGGCTGACTCATTGCTCATCTCAGGTGATCAATCAGAGGTTCAGGCGCTAATTCAGCAGTTTCCATACAAAACCCCAGAGAGGAGATATGCCCCTTGTAATGTCACCTGATGCACTCTTCTTTTTTTTTTTTTTTAGGTTCTCTCTGTTGCTCAACCAGACTGCACATCTCATCTCAGTGTTATGGTGAGGCCTATCCACCCTTTGGACACTCTCTCTCATTATATTTGATTTATTGGCTTCATTTCTAATTATACTGTATTATCGTGTGTTTTCTTGCATTCCAATACTATATTTAGTAAATTAGATTGTTTCTTCTCAGATCATTGCTGCTGTTTTTAATTATTTTGGGGTTCCCTGTTTCCCTTTTCCAGAGGTGCAGATCTGTGGATCCAACCACCCTGCTAGTCATGGAACTAGGTTGAACCAGCCTGTAGACCGTTGACTATTCTTCTGTCAACATGGCGTTTCTGTGCACTTGGGTCAGTGCCTGCTGAGGTGGCTGTCTCCCTTGAGATAAGCCCGCATAGAAGACTGCTTCCTGGCCATTAAGCTGCAGCTTATCTATCTCTTACTGCCCTTGGCCTGCAAATCTTCAGACAAAACATTTTGCCCACTTTGACCAGGGCTTGCCTGGACATGTCCATTTGTGTCCTTTAGACAAAGAATTTCTCAACCCTTGACCTTGACTTGCCTTGACTTGTCCTCAGCAAGCTTTGAGACAAAGGTGCAAAAGAAGAATCTCTTACAAGGAACCACGGAACCACACCCTGGGAAAGGGGGAAGGGTAGGGAGATGGGATATGGGCCTAAAAACAAAACAGTGTCAACAATCTAAGGAGGAGGGTCAATTTACTAAATATGATATTGGAGTGCAAGATAGCATGATATAATACAATATTTAATAGGAACTGAGGCTAATAAATCAAATAAAATGACAGAAAAGTGTGTGTGTGGGGGGAAACCCCGCCAAATATCCAATTGCTACCTGGCACCGACCAGGACGCAGACTCAACTCCAAGAGAGTGAATAAGCTTTCTTTATTGTGCAGATAGCTCACTTATATAGTACGAGTTGTTTATGTCCCTTTGTCTACTTGTCCTTTTCTCATTGGTAAAGCCTTGCAGTTAGACAATAGTGCACCCCGCCCAAGCATACACCTTGTTTTTCTGATTCCACCTGAAGACAGTTCTGCTTAAGTTGTTTGCTACTTAGCTCAAGGTCAGCTCATTGCTTACCACATCTGGTATTATTCCCTTGCTATGTACTCAGAGCTGCCGTGCCCCTGCTTGTACAATACTTTCAGGGAGCCATGGCCCTGCTCCCTGAACCATTCTGCAACAGAGAACGTCCAAAACTGAGGACCTTACTCTGAATTGAAGGCAAAATGGCTGGGGAGCACACCCACACACTGCCAAGCAGCGAGCAAGACAGTGTGTCCCATGACTTGCCAGGACCTTTATCTTCCCCTCTGAACACAAAGTCTTCTGGAGTATGTAGTTCTGTTCTGAGAACCTGATATCCAGAAAGTTGTCAGTTCACAGAACTGGAGTATTAACTCTTTAATTCCCTGATCTTTACATGATGTTATGATGTGGAAAAGAAAAATCATAAAACCATGACAGTCCTCTACAGTGCTTCTGGAGAGAAAGGTCTGTGGCAAAGAGCCTCAGGAGAGACCCGAGGCCGACCCCTGGGATTTTGGAGTCTAGCATACAGGGCGTCCAAAGAATGCTACACTCCTACTGAAAAGGAGATCTTAGCCGCATATGAGGGGATTCAGGCTGCTTCAGAAGTAGTAGTTATTGAAACACAGGTCCTTCTAGCACCTTGACTACCAGTGCTGAACTGGATGTTTAAAGGAATTGTAAAATTGTAAATTGTAAAAGAAGTTGAGAACGAACAATGGGAAAGATATAGGGTACCTCAATCGTAACCCAAGGAGCCTGCTGATTGGTCCAAGGAGCCACATCCTAGAAACCATCCTAGAAACTGAACCAGTTGAAGCTGGAATACTTCCTCAGACTACACCGGGGTCAGAAGTACGCTGTGAGGATGACGTATGGCCTTCATCCCCACAACCACTGGGATGACCACCAGGAGGCACTGCACATGTGTAGAAGCATTAATTAGGGTTGGAGTTTGGGTTGTAGAATGGGTGTGGAATATTGTAATGAATTTCTGGAAATAATTGTAATAACCACTCCTTGTCTTAGAAATACTATGAATATGCCAAAGTACAATGTACATCATGATGCATTTACAATACCCATTGTCATGTAGGATTTTAAGGCACTGAAGACGATCGTCTTTTTGTGGTGGTGTTGGGCCAGTACTTAATGCTCTTTCAGGAGGTATATCTTCTTCAAGGACCAGTAGCACTTCATGTTTATGCTTGCCATTTCCTGAAAGTTCAACAGTCTACCACATTGATTCCCCATGGACACTGGAGCATGCTGGAGTGGTGTTGCTAATATTGGTAGTCCTTTGAACTTAACAACATCAAGGGGAGTAAAATAGATATTTAATAGAAGAAGGAGGGGTAGGTCTGCCCTCCAAGGTAGGATACAGGCCTATAGTATTTCTAAGACAAGGAGTGGTTATTACAACAGTGACGTGGAACCTAGAGGATTTCATTGTTCCCTATAGAAAAAAGAAGGCCCTTCAGGTGTCTCGGGCTACAATGTCCTGCGGGGAGAGAACCCGCCAATACCCAATCGCTACCCGGTGCGGGGAAGCCCAACTGACTCAGTATGAGTGAATAAGCTTCAACTTTATTGCGCAGATAGCTCACTTATAAAGTACATGAGTTATGTCCCTTTGTCCACTTGTCCTTTACTCATTGGTAAAGCCTTGCAGTTACACAATAGTGCACCCCACCCAAGCATACATCTTGCTTTCAGATTCCACCCAAAAACAGTTCTGCTTAAGTTGTTTGCTACTTAGCTCAAGGTCAGCTCGTTGCTTACCACATCTGGTATTATTCCACTGCTATGTACTCAGAGCTGCCATGCCCCTGCTTGTACAATACTTTCAGGGAGACATAGCCCTGCTCCCTGAGCCATTCTGCAACAATGCACAAGCGGCTTGAAACAAAAGACTTGACTTTGGCTCAGTTCATGTTGCGACAAGGGGTGTTATTTCCCCTAGGGCCTCCAGAAGGGACCGGAGGGCCTGTGTGAAGTTGACAATATTCTGGTCCTGGAAAAACATCCAGGCAATCATGGCAGCTGCCAATACTGGAGCAGAAACATCAGTTATCTATAGAGATCTGTCCAAATTTGATGGAGACAGAGTGATGATTGGTGGCTTTGGGGAACAGACTATTCCTGTCACCCAAACATGGTTGAAACTGGGGGTTGGGCGTCTCCCACCTCGTGAGTGGTGGGTGTCTGTTGCCCCAGCCCAGGAATACATATTGGGCATAGATATTCTATGGGGTCTGGCTTTCCAGACAACTGTGGGAGAGTTCAGACTTCGACACAGGTGTATTAGTGTCCGGGTGGTACAGGCGATATTGAGAGGCCATGCAAAACATGGGCCTATTTGCCTGCTGAAACCGCGCCGGATTACTAACGTGAGACAGTATAGACTCCCGGGTGGGCAGGAAGAAATATCGAAAATGGTGCAGGAATTAGAAAAAGTGGGTATTATAAGACCTGCACACAGCCCATATAACTCCCCCATTTGGCCAGTGCGAAAGTCAGATGGCACATGGAGAATGACAGTGGATTATAGAGAATTAAATAAGGTCACGCCTCCTAATCATGTGGCCGTACCCAATATTGCCCCCCTAATGGACACATTGAGTAGGGAGATAAAAACCTATCATTGTGTCCTAGATTAAGCAAATGCGTTCTTCAGTATCCCAATTGCAGAGGAATCACAAGATTGGTTTGCATTTATGTGGGGAGGCAGGCAGTGGACTGTTGAGGTCCTGACACAGGGGTACGTGCACTCACCAACATACTGTCATAATCTAGTGGCATGTGACCTAGCTAATTCAAAAAAACCTTATGATGTTAACTTATATCATTATATTGATGATCTCCTGCTGACACCCAACTCACTGGAGGTAATAGGACAGGCGGCGGATTCATTAACTGCCTATTTACAACAGGGGGATGGGCTATAAATACCCAGAAGGTGCAAGGTCCGGTCTGTCTGTAAAATTCCTGGGGATGGTTTGGTCAGGAAAGACCTAAGTACTACCCAGTGCTGTCAAAGATAAGGTTCAGGCATTCCCAGTCCCTACAACATCGATGCAACTGCAAGAGTTTCTGGGTATATTGGGTTATTGGCGTTCCTTTATACCTCACCTAGCACAGCTGCTACGGACACTGTACAGACTCACAAAAAAGGGGCAGCTATGGGATTGGGGGAAAACAGCACATAATGCTGTCATGGTTTAATACTTTTGTAATTTTGCTATCAGTATTCCACATC
>JAPSGF010000233.1:0-71504 GCA_035772895.1 Perdix hodgsoniae | reverse complement strand
ATTCTCTGGTTCTAGGGAGTTCCTCCTGGTGCTGAGTGAGACGAACAAAATGATGAACAGTAAGTTCAGGGAGATTGACATGATTTCCAGTGTAGTCCACTGGGCCAACAGGTCATTAAAGGATGCAAAAGAAAAAGGAGGAACATGCTCAAAAACCACCATTTCTGTACTATTAGTTGCATTAGCTGCTCCCTCCGGAGCTGCATACAGATACGAAATAAGCATTGCTATCCATGCTTTCAATCGATTATAAATTTGTACAGCTCCAAAGGAAAAAGTGGCTATCTTAAACATGGTCCAATATGTTTGGAGCATCTCAAAAAAGGAACTAATGAAACGCAGTCCCGTGTAAAACAAATTTACTAGAGAGAACTTTTTTTTTTTTTTTTTTTTTTTCTTCTAATAGAGAGGGAAAAAAGTAAAAAGACAAAGCTCAGAAGTGTTTACTAATAATCCGGGGTATTGGCTGTCCGCACAGATTTTCAGGAATTTAAAGTTTATAAAACATCCCGGAGTATTGGCAGTCCGCCTGGACTTTCAAGGTCAAGCTCGCAGGTGCAGAATCGCAAACCTAAGATAGCTCCTTAACAGAAAAAAAAACCGTAGCTCTGTTAAAAACTAAAAGAGCAACAGACGAAGTAAACAGAAAAACGGCAACTCAAATTGCCCGCATTCTCCACTAAAATCTGTCGCGGGTTAAGCAAGATCTACCTGTGCCCGTGACAGGGGGCCAGCTGGCCCAAAAGGGCCGCTGGCCCAAAAAGGGAAGGGGAAAAGGGAATGGGAAAAGAAAACAGCGGCAGCGATCTAAGGAGGCACACTTATTTACTAAATGCTATATCAGAATACAGGATAATACAATATAATACAATATAATTGTAATTAAGCAAAAAAGAGAGAGAGAGAGTGAGTGAGTCCCAAAAACCGAAAGGCCTACTGTAAGCTCTAGGCGAAACGGCTGGAATGCACCCCACGCTCCGAGGATCCGAGAGAGTGTGAGATTTCAGTCACGGGAGTGAGATTATATACTGTCCTTGTCCCGTGACTTATCTCATGCCCGTGATGTCCTCTGGGAAACGTAGTCTTCTTCTGCGAGCTGAACCTCTGTGAATTATCCATACTTTACATGATGTTATGATGTGGAATACTGATAGCAAAATTACAAAAGTATTAAACCATGACACAGTGCTCAAAGTTTACAAATATCCCAGAATACTGGCATTACGCCTGGTCTTTCAAGGTCAAGTTTTCCAGCACAAAAACCTGAACTACTGATAATGCTCCCTAACAAAGCTCTCTGAGAGCAGAGAAGGAGATTTGTTCTAAAAGCTAAAAAAACTATGCCCGCATTCTCCACCAAAATCTGTCACGGCGTTAACTAGATCAATCTATGCCCGTGACAGGGGGGCAGTAGGCCCCTGCCCCTGCCCCACCCTGGCCCCTCCCCGGCCCCACACAAAATGGGAAGGAAGGAGGGGAAGAAAAACAACAGCGGCAACAATCTATGGAGGAAAACTTATTTTACTAACTATGATATTGGAAATGCAAAATAACACAATATAATAAGACCTAATTGAAATTGAGACTAATAAATCAAAAAAGATAGGAGAGAGAGTTCCCGAGACCAAGTCAAACCTGAAAGGCTTGGGATGGCTAGGAAAACGCAACCTCCATGGGCCCACTGCAAAGCAGTAAGTGAGCGTTCCCCCCCCACGGAAGGGTCAGATCCCATGACTTCCGTCACGTACAGGGATAGGTACATGGAGCTGGAGTATTAACACTTAAGTTCCAGTGCACTACATGATGTGTTGATGTGGAATACTGAAAACCGAAAAAACGTAAAACCATGACACCAAGGAAGTGGTCTGCTGCTCTCCATCGTATTTGAATAGTCGTGGCTGTCAGGTGAGGTCCCGGATTGTTGCAGAATGGCTCAGGGAGCAGGGCCATGGCTCCCTGAAAGAACTGTACAAGCAGGGGCACGGCAGCTCTGAGTACATAGCAATGGAATAATACCATAATAGATGTGGTAAGCGACAAACTGACCTTGAGCTAAGTAGCAAACAACTTAAGCAGAACTGTCTTTGGGTGGAATCAGAAAGCAAGATGTATGCTTGGGCAGGCTGCACTATTGTCTAACGGCAAGGCTTTACCAGTGAGAAAAGGACAAGTGGACAAGTGGACATAAACAACTCATGTACTATATAAGTGAGCTATCTGCGCAATAAAAGAAGCTTTTCACTCTCATGGAGTCGAGTCTGTGTCCCGGTGCCAGGTAGCGATCGGGTATTTGGCGGGGTCTTTCACCCCCCGCACTGGATGACTGGAAGAAGGGTCACGTCACTCCCATTTACAAGAAAGGGAGCAAGGAAGACCCGGGGAACTACAGGCTGGTGAGTCTCACCTCTGTGCCTGGGAAGATCATGGAACAGATCAACCTTGATCACGTGAGGAATGAACGTGTGATCCGTGACAGCCAGCATGACTTCACCAGGGGAAGGTCATGCTTGACCAATCTGGTGGCCTTCTATGATGGAGTGACAGCATTGGCGGACAAGGGGAAGGCAACCAATGTCATTTACCTGGACTTGAGCAAGGCCTTTAACATGGTCCCCCACCACATCCTTATCTCCAAATTGGAGGGATATGGATTTGATGGGTGGACCACTCAATGGAGAAGAAACAGGTTAAAAGGCCACAGACAGAGGGTGGTCATCAATGGCTCCATGTCCAGGTGGAGGCTGGTAGTGAGTGGCATCCCCCAGGGGTCTGTCTTGGGACCGGTGCTCTTTAACATCTTTATCAATGACATCGATGACGGAATTGAGCACACCCTCAGCAAGTTTGCTGACGACACCAAGCTGAGTGGTGCGTTTGGCACGGTGGAAGGAAGGGATGGCATTCAGAGGGACCTTGACAGGCTAGAAAGGTGGGCCTGGGTGAACCTGATGAGGTTCAACATGGCAAAGTGCAGAGTTTTGCACTTGGGCCAGAGGAATCCCAGGCATCCATACAGACTGTAAGGAGCGGTCCTTGATAGCAGCCCTGCAGAGAAGGACCTGGGGATCCTGATAGATGAAAAGCTTAACATGAGGCAACAGTGTGCCCTTGCAGCTCGGAAAGCAAATGGTATCCTGGGCTCCCTCAGAAGAGGGGTAGCCAGCAAGGACAGGGAGGTGATTGCCCCTCTCTACTCTGCTCTTGTGAGGCCCCATCTGGAGTACTGTGTCCAGGTCTGGATCCCCCAGTATAAGAAAGACAGGGAGCTGTTGGAGAGGGTCCAGAGGAGAGCCACAAAGATGATCAGGGGACTGGAGCACCTCCCACAGAATCACAGAATTCACAGAATCACAGAATTGCCAGGGTTGGAAGGGACCTCAAGGATCATGAATCTCCAACCCCCCTGCCACACGCAGGGCCACCAACCATTCCACCTAATGCTAGACCAGACTGCCCAGGGCCCCATCCAATCTGGCCTTGAACACCTCCAGGGACGGGGCATCCACAACCTCCCTGGGCAGCCTGTTCCAGTACCTCACCACTCTCTCTGTAAAGAATTTCCCCCTGACGTCCAACCTAAATCTCCCTTCCCTCAGCTTAAAACCATTTCCCCTTGTCCTGCTGTCACTCACCCTTTCAAAGAGTTGATTCCCCTCCTGTTTGTAGGCTCCCTTTAGGTACTGAAAGGCTGCAATGAGGTCACCCTGCAGCCTTCTTTTCTCCAGGCTGAACAAACCCAGCTCTTTCAGCCTGTCCTCATAGGGGAGGTGCTCCAGTCCCCTGATCATCTTCGTGGCCCTCCTCTGGACCCTCTCCAACAGCTCCCTGTCTTTCTTGTACTGGGGACTCCAGACCTGGACGCAGTATTCCAGATGGGGCCTCACAAGAGCAGAGTAGAGGGGCACAATCACCTCCCTGTCCCTGCTGGCCACCCCTCTTCTGATGGAGCCCAGGATATGAAGACAGGCTGAGAGAGCTGGGCTTGCTCAGCCTGGAGAAACGAGGGCTGCAGGGTGACCTAATTGGAGCCTTTCAATACCTAAAGGGAGCCTACAGAGGGGAGGGGAATCAACTCTTTGAAAGGGCACAGCAGGATAACAGCAGGATGAGGGGAAATGGTTTTAAGTTGAGGGAGGGAAGATTTAGGTTGGATGTCAGGGGGGTGTTCTTTACAGAGAGAGTGGTGAGGTGCTGGAACAGGCTGCCTGGAGAGGTTGTGGATGCCCTGTCCCTGGAGGTGTTCAAGGCCAGACTGGATGGGACCCTGGGCAGCCTGGTCTAGTATTAAATGTGGAGGTTGGTGGCCCTGCCTGCGGCAGGGGGGTTGGAGATTCATGATCCTTGAGGTCCCTTCCAACCCTGGCCATTCTGTGATTCTGTGATTCTGTGATTCTGTGATTCTGTGATTCTGTGATCAATGATTTTCCTCATTATGTTGGACGGCTGCATATAGTCTTTGCCTGAGGGAAGGGTGAGTGGTAATGGATGCCAGTTTTGAAATTTCCAAACCATTCAACACAACACTTTCTGCCCCCATGTCATATAATTGGAGCAGCCACACTGGTACGCTCTCTGTTTTTGTCTAAACCGCTGTACTAGATCCATTAATTCAACTGCTGTATATGGGCAAGCTGTTACATATAGCATGGTCTGAGAGGGGGGTCACTGGTCAGGGGGCAGTTCCACTGGCCTATCCTGCCTTTTTTTCATTTTTTGAGTTACAACTGGTCAGATCTTGAAGGAATTTAGTCCTAGTGGAGCCACAAGATCTGTCCTTTTAGTGCTTTTATTTACAGAATCTATTTTATGTGGATTCTTTTGTACAGAGTCCCCAGTTACTTCCAGAGATATATTCCAGATCTTCTTTAGGGGAATGATTGGATTAGGTTTTTTTCCCCATCAAAGTTGTGACCTGTCTCTCCAGTTTTTCAACACGGTCACGTAATACTCGACTTTAATCAGTGAGAACCTCTTCATTTATGTTTAGCTGGTTCAAGGTAATCAGCAGTGGCCACGACACCGTGGAGGCAGCTAACCATTGTTCTCTAGTAGTGAGTATATTTTTGTTAAGGCTCAGCCAGGCAGGGGAGGACTCCTGGACATTTTCTCCATCCAGCAGGGGGACCCATTTTTCAGTGATAGAAGCAATCCCTTGATATGGGGATCCTAGGCATCCTAGGATGTGCCCTGGAAAAACTTCAGTCAAAGGGCTAGTCTTTCCCCATCCAAACCATCCCATGATATTGCTCAGAAATTACATGGTAAATATTTTATAATGCTTATAATAGAATATTTCTAAATATATTTAGCTGCCTGGCACGCCAAAATGTAAAGCAAACAAAGGCAATTAACAGAACGTTTATTTGAAACACAGGTGCCACAGAATATCAACAAAAGAGGAACCAACTCACCCCTCCCAGCAACAGCCTGGAGAAAACAGTCTCAGGTATACTGAACACTCTTCCAGGTGAAATCAAACTCTGGCCTACATTCTGTGGCCAAAGGAATGAAGAGGGTGTTAGCAATGTCAGTAGCGGCATACCATTTGGCTGCTTTTGACTCCAATTCATAAAGGAGTTGTAGTATGTCTGGTACAGCAGCACACAGTGGAAGTCTGACTTCATTCAGGCCATGCTACTCTACCATCAGCCTCCACTCTCCACTGGCTTTATGCACTGGCCATACGGGGCTGTTAAAAGGTGAGTGAGTTTTGCTGATCCCTCCCTGACTCTCTAGTTCACGAATCAACTTATGAGCAGGGAGCAAGGAATCCCTGTTAGTGTGGTACTGCCGTCTACATAATAGTCATACTATTGTTTCTTGTTTGAGCAGGAGGACATCTGCTTTTAATAGCTGAGGTATTGGATGATAGAAATAGGGTGCAAATCAATTTGATGAGCCCCTTCAGTAGACTGTTTTGATAATCCTGATTCTCATCATGTTTCTGATGCCACCACAGGTTCATTGGGATCATCACAATGATGCAAGATAGACATTTGTTCCGTCATATCTTCCTGTTTACTCTCCATTCTATCCAGACTTATATTCTTTTGAAATGGCTGAAACATAAGCTTGTGGAAGGTTTAAATGTTGCTCAAAGTCATGAAGTCTAATAATCAGTTCATTTAAAAGGGGTCTTCTTTGCACTCTACCATACATTCGTGCTAGTGCACTGGCATACCTTTCAGGTGCAGTTCTTGTGAATATACACCACATACTCGGTGTACACCTGACTCTCTCAGGGTCATGTTCTTGGTGTGGATTGTCAGGAATGAATGTGGAGTCATGTAACATTTCCAACAAGGTGCATTCTCTCAAATAATGGATCCAATTTTCCATAGTATTCCGTCTCTTTATCTCAGGCATCAGATCCTCTTTGAAGGGGTGTTTTTCCTTTATGGCTAACAGCATCTGCTTCCAGAGGGTGAAGGCCTCATCTGGACATCTAGTAATACCTTTGTCAATGGCTGACTCCTTAGCAATGCTTCCCCGTTGGTGAGCTACTCTATCTAGCAACACACTGTTGGCCCCATTGTCCCAATATCGAAGTAGCCAATGACAATGGCTTCATTTGGGTGGCATGAAAAGTTTTTTCTCAAACCTTGAATTTCAGTCATTTTCAGTTGAGTAGTAATGGTGGTAATATCTTCCTCGCCTTCTTCTTCTCTTTTAGTTTTAGTTTAGTTTAGTTTAGTTTAGTTTAGGTTTTTTAGCCTTCCTCAATGTCTGTGACAGTGGTCTTGTTGAGGGCCCCTCCCCTGGATCTTCTTCCTCTCTTCTCTTCCTCTTCCTTCCATTCTAAATGAGGTGGCATCCGTTTCAATTTCCTTCCTTGCACAGGGGCAACTGACATCGATACTGGTGCCTCCTATGATTCATCAGGTTGTGCAGTTTTGATGCTCTTTCTCTCCAGCTCGACTTGGAGGCGGTCTCATTCAGATTGGAGTCTGTCTTGTTCAATTCAGAGACTGTCGCATTCAGTTCAGAGTCTGACACAATCGGATTGGAAGATATCTCATTCAGATTGAAAGTGGTCTTATTCGGACTGGAGATTTTATCTCCTAGTTTGGACTTTCTCTCCCTTTCAGCTTGGAGACTTTCTTTCTCAGCTCAGAGACTCTCTCGCTTGATTTTGATATTCTTTCTTGACTACGAGACTCTCCACCTGGAAATTCTCCATCTCAGTTCAGACTCTCTCCTGGAAACTCTCCCTTTTGTCTCAGAGGTTCTCTCCATTTTGGAGACTTTCTCCCTCTTTTCGATAGTATTGAATAGGGCCAGATAGGCATAAGCCAGACCCCAAATATTTTGAGCCTCCTCAGATCTATCTGAGCTGCAACATCCCTGTCTCAAATACCTACTTAGGTTCTTAGGATCTTGCAGGTATTCAGGAGTAAAGTTCCATGACACCAGGGATACCCTTCTCTCTGAAGTCTCTCCCAAGTCCCCCCACACTCCCTGCCACTCAGTATTCTCTAGCTTTGGGGAAGGCTTCCTCAAAATATTATAAATACAGATACTGAGTGAAATGATGAGGAATACACTCAGGGAATCTGACATGATCATCGAATGAGCATACAAGGGATTCAAGGGAGACTGGAAGCCTGTTTAAAAATCACTTGTTCTTTAAAATTAGCAACTCCCTCTGAGACATATCTTTAAATGTCCAATTCATACCACACTATATGCAGACACCAAATAGGTATTTCCATCAGTGTTCTTAATTTATTATATATACATATAGCTCCAAAGAGAAGAGTGGCAAACTTAATAAAGGCCCAGTACATTCTGAGTATTAAAAGAGGAAAAATGATGGAATGCAATCTCTTGAAAAACAGTTTTACAAGAAAAAGCAAATGTTTTTTTCTCTTTACATAAATGTCATGGTTTTATGATTTTTGGTTATCAGTATTCCACATCATGTAGTGCACTGAGAGTTAAAGAGTTAATGCTCCAGTTCCGGGTACCTGTCCCAGAAGAGAACTACATATCCCAGAGGACTTTGTGTTCAGAGAGGAGATAAAGTCCCTGCTGCTCGTCCCGACTGCATGTCTTGCCTCAGCATTAGTTTAAGGTCTTCAGTTTTTGGACACACTGTCTCATTATATTTTATTTATTAGCTCCAATTCTAATTATATTGTATTATATTGTATTATAGTGTGTTATCTTGCATTCCAGTATCTTATTTAGTTTGTTTCTCCTCAGATCGTTACCACTGTTATTTTTGGGGCCCTTCTCTCCCTTTATTTTCCCCTTTCCAGAGGCATGGACCCATGGGTCCCTCCACTCTGCTAGTTACAGAACTGGGCCAAATCAGCCCATAAACCATTGACAAGAAGGAAGTTAGCACAGTGCCAAAACAAACAAACAAACAAAAAAATTGTGCAGCACTCAGAGAGTTTATAAATATCCCAGAATATTGGTTGCCTGCCTGGACTTCAAGGACTTATTTGCAGGGCTGTAATGCAAATAACAGCTAAAATTTCTAATAAAACCCTGTGAGAGTACAGACAGATTTGTTCTAAAAGTGCATCTTTCCTGGCCAATGCACCAATAAATGTCAGTTATTTTGGGCCAGTTCTCTGACTAATGTGGCGGAAGGATCCACAGACCTCTGCCACAAAATAGGGGAAACCGGGGTGGGATAAAGGTAGATAGATGGGCCTAAAAACAAAACAGCAACAACAAGCTAAGGGAGAAAACTAATGTACTAAATACGATAGCAGAATGCCAGATAACACAATATAATACAATATAATAGGTATTGAAGCTAGTAAATAAATTAAAATGGGAGAGTGTCATAAACCAAAGGCCTTACTCTAATGCTGAAGGTGAGGCAGCTAGAGAACACACACTGCAGAGATGAGCAGTAAAAGACGGGACAGTCTCAAGACTCATGAGCTGTTTTATCTTTCCCTCTAAACGGAAAATGGAAACTGAACAGTGAAAATCTTCTGGCATTTGCATTTCTTGTCTTCTGTGAAAGGTACCCTGAAACTATCAACAATCCATGGAACTGGAGCATTAACTCTTTAATTCCCAGTGCACTACATGATGTTATGATGTGGAATACCAATAACAAAAATCATAAAACCATGACAGGATGATTGTTTAAATCCATATGTCAACAGTTTACAGGCTGATTTGGCCCATCAGAAAGCAAGATAACAAACTATAATACAATATAATTAGAATTGAAGCTAATAAATCCAATATAATGAGAGAAAGAGTGTCTGAAAAAGCTGAAGGCCTTACACTAATGGCATGTAGTCAGGACAAGCAGCAGCAAGAGAGCCTAATGATCGAAAAAAGAGACATCAGGTGACCTACCGAGGCCTTATATGTGTTCTCCCTGAGCAGGAACGATAACAGAACAGCAAACAGTCTTCTGGGGAATGTAGTTCTTCTCTTCCAGACAGGTGCCCGGAGCTGGAGCATTAACTCTTTAACTCCCAGTGCACTACATGATGTTATGATTTGGAATACCAATAACCAAAAATCATAAAACCATGACACCATACTTGGTGGATGGAAGGATGCATTGTGCTGCAGCATCATGCTGAATCCCACTATCAGGTTTCCTTCTGTGCTGTGAAGAAGGGAGGTGTGCACTGTCCCAGTCAGCACCCTCCCTTCTGTCCCTTGCAACTCATTTTCCTTGCTGCCCAGACAATGCATCAGGCATCACTGAGTTTGGAAAAACAGTCCAAAAATCTTCCAGATTTGATAGCAAGAAAAAGTCAGACCCTATTTTCCTGAATCTGGTGAGTATTTGGCAATCTATAGGGAAGAAACACATCATTGGTCTAATAGTTGAAAGGAAGAAGCAAGCATCACCCTTTTCAATTACTTGGAAACTCAAAAGCTTCTACCTTCTACTGAGTGATTGTGTTTTATGTTATTTACTATATTATATTTCAGCAATTGAAAGGTCAAATGCCATTTGGGAGTTGGTCAGCCCCATGCTCTCCCGTATCTCTGGGGCTCAGGCTGTGAAAACCTTGATTTCTACTTTGTGATTAGTTTGTTGTGGATGGTTCTTTGGAAGACTGATTGTTGTAATAGACTCTACAAATGTTTTCTTTTGCCTTTGCTGAAAGTTGTATTAGGGTTGTTACCTCTGAGGTTTCTCCAACTAATTCTATGTTCATTTCTGTATGGGAAATAATGATGGTTTGAAGACGGTGGTGGCGTCCCCCATCCCTGGAGATGTTCAAGAACTGTAGAGATATGGCATTTGTGGACGTGGTCAGTGGACATGGTGGGGATGGGTTGGGGTTGAATTTGGTGACCTTGGAGCTCTTCTCCAACCTTAATGATTCTGTGATTGTGTAAGGGCTTTGTTATTGCTGAATAGATGCTTTTCACGTTAGGTCTATCCTTCCTCCTTGCAGATGAATTGCTCCAAGTGAACATGTGTAATATTGACAGCCCTGCTACCACCCACAGACTGTGCCAGAACTTTCAGATAAATGAATATGATATTGGTGAACCCTTCCAAATCACAAATCAAATACTGAGCTGCCAAAGGTCACAAACTAAGCACAACTTCCAGGAGGATCTGCTCCGTTATCTTCCCCAGCACAGAGGTGAGGTTGGCAGGTTGGTAGTTCCCTGGGCCATCATTTCTACCCTTCTTACAAATGAATGTGACAGTGCCTTTTTTCCAGTCACTGGGGACTTCACCTGACAGCCATGACTTATCAAATATCAATGAGAGTGGCTTGGTGACTATGTCAGACAATTCCTTTAGGACTCTGGGATACATTTCATTGGGACCCATAGACTTACGGACATTCAGGTTCCTTGGGTAGTCACCAACCTGATCTTTGCTTACAGCAGGAGAGAGATTTCACCCCTAATTCCTACCTTTTGAGCCATCTGTTCAAGGGCTGTGTGTAAAGCACTCACTAGCAAAGACTGAGGCAAAAAAGTTGTTGAATACCTCAGCCTTCTCCTTGTCCGTTGCTACCAGTCTGCCTGTATTGTTTACTGGGGGAGTACACCCTCCTGGACTTTACTTTTCTGATTGAGGTACCTGTAGAAGCTTTTCTTGTTCTTCTTCACACCCCTTGCCAAGTTCAGTTCCAGTTGGGCCTTGGTCTTCATGACCCCATCCCTACACAGACTAGCAGCATTTCTATACACTTCCCAGGATGCCTGTTCCTGTTTCCACTGTCTGTGGATTTTCTTCTTGCTCTGCAGTTTGACCAGGAGATCCTGGTTCAGCCACGCCTAAATCTTGCCTTCCTTTCCTGACTTCCTCCACCTGGGGATGGAGAGTTCGTGTGCCCTAAGGAAGGCTTCCTTAAAGATCTGCCAGCTCTGCTCCAAACCCTTGTCCCTGAGGACAGATTCCCAGGGGGTTTTGTTGACCAACTCCCTGAAGAGCAGGAATTTGTCTTTCCAAAAATTCAGCTTTCTGATTTTACTCTTTACCTGTACGATATTCCTCAGGAGTGTGAACTCCCCCATTGTATGGTCACTGCAGCCCAGGCAGCTGCAAATCCTGATGTCACCATCATTTCATAGAATCATAGAATGGTTTGGGTTGGAAGGCACCTTTAAGATCATCTGCTTCCACCCCCCCCCGCCATAGGCAGGGACACCTCCCACTAGACTAGGTTGCTCAAAGCCCCATCCAGCCTGGCCTTGAATGCTTCCAGGGAGGGGGGAAGTCCACAACTCCGGGCAACCTGTTCCAGTGTCTCACTCCACTCTCACAGTAAATAATTTCTTCCTAATATCTAGTCTAAATCTACACTCTGCCAATTTAAAACCATTTCCCTTCATCCTGTCACTACTTGCCCTTATAAAAAGTCCTTCCCCAAATTTCCTGTAGGCCCCTTCAGGTACTGGAAGGCTGCTATTAGGTCCCCCCCAGAGCCTTCTCTTCTCCAGGCCAAAAAGCCCCAACTCGCAGCCTGTACTCATAGGGGAGGTGCTCTAGCCCTCTGATTATCTTTGTGGCCCTCCTCTGGACCTCCTCCAACAGTTCCATGTACTTCTTGTGTTGGAGGCCCCAGAACTGGATGCAGTACTCCAAGTGGGGTCTCATGAGAGCAGAGTAGAGGGGAAGAATCACTTCCCTCAAAACACTGGTCATGCTTCTCTTGATGCAACCCTGGATAAGGTTGGCCTTCTGGGCTGCAAGCACCCATTGCAAGTTCATGTTGAATCTTTCATCAGCCAACACCCCCAAATCCTTCTCCTCAGGCTGCTCTCAAGCCATTCTCTGTCCAACCTGTATCTGTGCATGGGATTGCCCCGACCCAGGTGCAGGACCTTGAACTTGGCCTTGTTGAACTTCATGAGGTTGACATGGGCCCACGTCTAAGCTTGTCCAGGTTTCTCTGGATGCCATCCCTTCCCTCTAGCGTATCATCTGCACCGCTCAGCTTGCTGTCATCTGCAAACTTGCTGAGGGTACACTTGATCCCACTGTCCATGTTGCCTACAAAGATGTTAAATAACACTGATTCCAACACCGATCCCTGAGGAACGCCACTCATCACCAGTCTCCATTTGGACATTGAGCTGCTGACTGCAACTCTCTGAATGTGACCATCCAGCCAATTCCTTATCCAGCAAGTAGTCCATCCATCAAATTCATTTTTCTCCAATTGGCAACCAGAATGTCAAGTGGGACTCTCATGGTTTTATGATTTTTGTTATCAGTATTCCACATCATAACATCATGTAAAGCACTGGGAGTTAAAGAGTTAATGCTCCAGTTCTGTGGACTGCTGATTTTCCGAGGACCTGGTTCTCAGAAGAGAAGAACTACATACCCCAGAGGACTTCGTGTTTCTGCTTTCCATTCAGAGGGAAAGATAAAACTGCTTGCAAGTCACGAGACTGCTCTCTTTTTTTGCTGTTTGTCTCAGAAGTGCATGTTTCCCTAGCCGTCTCACCTCCACCTTCAGAGTAAGGCCTTCAGTTTTGGACGTTCTCTCTCTCATTTTATTTGATTTATTAGCCTCAATTCCAATTATATTGTATATTTTTTTACCTTGCATTCCAATATCATATTTAGTAAATTAACTTACCTCCTCAGATCATTGCCGTGGTTTTGTTTTTAGACCCATCTCTCATCTCCTTACCCTTCCCCCTTTTCCCCTTTCCCCTTTCCCGGGGTGTGGATTGGTGGGTCCCCCTGCCCCGTTAGTCATGGCACTGGTCTGAACCAGCCTGTAAACTGTTGACACCACCCCCACCCCTCCCTCTTTTTTTTGATGCCTATGGGCCTGCTGTCCCCCTGTCACGGATACAAACAGATCTAGAAATAACTCTGTGACAGGGACAGTTCACTAGCATTGATGAGGAACAGGTCCAGCATTGCACCTCCCTGGTGAGGCTGTCTACTACCTGGCTCAGCCTCAATCATATCCTCAATGCATTCCAGGAGCCTCCTGGCTCTCTTACAGCTTGCCATGCTACTTTTCCAGCAGATGTCAGGATTTTTGAAGTCCAGCAGCAGAAGAGCCTGCAATTGCAACACCTACAGTAGCTAGAGGAAACAGGCTTCATTGTCAGACTCTACTTCATCGGGTGGCCTGTAGTAGTCCCCAACCACAAGGCTCCCTTTGTTGCCTTGGTCTTACCCATAGGCTTTGACTTACTCATGGCCATTCTCCAGGGGCAGCTCTTCACTCTCATCCTTCCTTGATGCCTCCTCCCCCCCTTCCTCTCCTGTCCCTTCTGAACAGCTTGTAGCTGTCAATAGCCACATTTCAGTTGTGGGAATCATCCCACCAGGTTTCAGTAACAGCAACTATGTTGCGGTTTTACAGTAGAACAGTGGTTTCCCGAGGTGCATGTGTTTGTGTAGAGGCACTTCAGTTGTGCAGCTGGTCTTGTCACCTTCTTGGAGGATAAGTCCTTAATTTATATGTAGTATTTACCTTGAGTCTGACGTGCGGAAATCAAACCCTATAGCCTGAATAAGGATATAGATCAAGTATGTTTTTATTAGCGCTGCGCATATGCTCTGGTGCAAGGGGGATAGCTCCACCAAACTTGCACACCTGGAAGCAAAAGCATGGTACAGATATAGGCCGAACTAATACATAATCAATTGTTTCCTGGAATTCAGATACACATTCATTAGATTTCCAAGAACCCATTAGCATGTGGTCCCTCTCCCTCGCGCATGTGTAGTGAGTTGTGGGGGTCTCCTCCTGGTCATCATGAGATGAAGAATCATCACCTTCCTCACAAAGGCTCGTAGCCTTTCTCTCTGTAAACTTCTGACCCTGCGTGAGGGGCAGCCCCCCAGCTGGTTCTAGCTTGCCCTGAGGACATCTTATCACCTCCCTGACAGACGTCCTCGGGCTGTTCTCAGACTCTTATGTTTATGTTCTCTACCCCCCTCATTGTCTCAGACCCAGTGTCTGCAATCCCCATTCTTTTAACAACCTCTACATATTTGCTTCTGTAAACTACCTCTATCTATCTCTATCCCCAGTTCCTGTGAAGCCCTTTTCTCATCCTTTACTGTGGGGCCCTACTCTCATCCTTCAATTGCCCCCTTTTCTTTAATCTAGCAGGACTTTTGACTGCTAGATTACCCCATACTTCTCTAATAAGTTCTGAAATATGCCCCACTCTCCACCTTTTGTCTCAGCTCATGCCTCTTCCACTTTTCATCTTCCTTCCCTGTGTTCTGACATAAGCACATTGAGCACCTGCGGTCTAAACACATAAAAACTACCAAGAAGAATAGAGCTATACTTTGCCAAAAAAGTTGCTTTAGCCATATGAGATTTGGTAACCAACTAGTAAGTTTATCCCATAGTCCAGAGAAAGCCATTCCCCAATCAGTATTATCCCTGCTTATTTCATGCAACACTTTTGTTTGTTTCCAAATTTTTCCTAAATCTGTGTCAATCCTCCGATCCTTGTTTATATATACACAACAACTTTGATTTATTAGAGTACACATTCCTGCTTCCTTTGCAGTTAACAAATTTAGCACCATTCTACGTTGCAATACGACTTTGGATAAAGAGGATACCTCCTCTTGGATTGCCCATAGGACATCTGCCGTAACAATCTCAATTATTTCTAAAGTTTCACTATAGCCCTTTCCTGCAATGCTACTCCTAAGACCGGGATAAGGGCTATCACAAAGCTATGGTATTCTGTATTATACCTTACCAATGGGTTATTTACCCTTTTAACCCTCCTTGGATTTTGATACTGGCTCCCCATAGTTCTCACTATGCCTGGTGGGAGTTGTTTTGGTTGGACGCTCATAGGAGATGCTAAATATCCTCCTGTACAATGTCCTTTCCAATTTATTGGTACTGATTTTCGAGCTCTCCCATCTCCACATAGCCACCAGAAACCTTTACCCAAACGACACTTGCTCACTACATTACTTCCATTATGATATTCATCCCCAGTAATGAGTGTTATTCCTTTCCTTAATAGCAGCTACTGTTAAATATGGCAATGTAAGGTTGATCCAAATAGAAGGGAGAAGAGTGACAATTATACATTTTACAATAACAAACAAATAAATAAATATATAACAAATAGAGGTGCAACATTACCACCCACAGCAACACAAAACATAGTACTGTTGCAACCAAAATACAAAATGTAACAGCACACAATATTGACTTGCCACAGACACCACCCCATGTACACTGAGAAAAAGCAAACTAGTAACCAACTCATCTTTTCTTTATGAGTTTAACTTTCAATGGTGTACTTTCCTTGACAGACCAAGCAGTTCCTCAGTATCTTGGAATAGCCTCCTGTAACAATACTTTAGTCACCCCATGTGCCTTATTAGTTCTACAAGGGAATGCCAGCCACTGTAAAAAGGTATCAGTTAGTACCAACATACAATGATACCCCCCTTTTCTTGTGAGTTCTGAAAAATCAATTTGCCAGTCTTGCCCTAGAAGGTTCCCTTTCCCAATAGGCCCACTTGTGCACTGTTCCTGGTACTAGGATTGTACTTTGTAGTGTCTGTTTGCCCAATATATTTTATCTTCCCTTAGAACCAATTTCCATAAAACACTGAAGGGCATAACAATGATTCCATCTGGGTGTGCACCCATCCATCAGCTTGCTCTCTTCCCTTCTAAATCATTAATTAGATTTCGATCCTCTCTAGAAAATTTTACAGGTTCTGACTCAGGTTCAGAGATTTTAAGTTTACCGTCTGGAATTAAAGCCTTCTTCAACTGCCTGTTCTGCCACCTGATCCATCATCTTATTTCCAGTTCCCTGTACAGTGTTACCGTTCTGATGTCTTTTACAATGTATAATAGCCACGCTCTTTGGTAGATTTACATCATGCTGTTTTCCTTGTGTGTGAGCAATCCTTGCTCTTTTAAGATGGTACTATGAGCGTGTAGCATCCCAAATACATAATTAGCATCTGTCCATATATTTAGGACTCTTGTCCAGGCAGTTATTTCAGCCTTCTGAGGGAAAGTCCCCACAGGTTATGGTTGTGCTTTGATTACTTTGTCAGTAGCAGTTACTGCATATACTGCCTTACAGTTTCTTTATCTACCACAACTGCTACTGTTGGTAAACCAGGTGTCTTCTGCATCTTTTAATGGTTCGTCCTTCAGGTCCGACTAGAATATGCAGCTCCAGTTGTTTCCAAGCAGTCATGAAATACTGGTTCTCCAGGAGATCCACTAAGGAAAGATGCTGGGTTGACAATATTAGTTACAATTATTTCTACATCATCCTGCTCTACCGGGGCGGCCTAGAATTTCAGGAACCTTTGGGGTGAGAGCCAATGCCCACTTTTTTACAGTAGACACTGTATGAGATATTAAGACTATCATTCTTTGGCCTAGCACAAATTTACTGGCTTCTTGAACACTGAGTACTAGTGCAGCCACCACCCTCAAGCACCCTGTCTTTCCCTTGCTCACTTGATCAAGCTGTTTGGAGAAGTATGATACTGCCCTTTGATAGGGTTCATGGTTCTGGGCAAGGACTCCCAGAGCTATTCCTTGCTTTTCATGCGAGAACAGACAGAAGGATTTAGTCGTATCTGGTAGCTGTGTACCACAGTCGACACCATCCTGTCATTCCTGGGAAGGTGCAGAGTTCCTTGGCAGTTTGTGGCTCAGGGGTTTGGCAAATGGCTTCTTTTCTGACAGTCCTTAAGGTTTGAAGTCCAGCTGTAATCTCATATCCCAAATACATCACTTGCTGTTGAGTTATTTGTGCTTTCTGTTGAGAAACTTCATAATCGTTTAAACCAATAAATTCAGCAAACTCACAGTCCATTGCACACAGTCCTCTTTTGTTTTTGTGATATCCACTTACTGCAGTAAGGCTCCACCCTAGGATGGAGGAACCCAAGTCTCAGGCTCATGAGTTGACCGGCTCTCAAAAATCGAGCTGTTCTCACAACCCTGGGTAACAGTTCAGATTAACTGAGTCTTTTCTCCCCATATTAGGGTTTTCCTATTCAAAGGCAAATAACTTTAGGCTTCCTTTGGCCAAACCGGGCAGAAAGGCATCCTTCAAATCCACAAGGTAAACTCCACCTATTCATTCCTTAACTTGGTTAATAAAGTGTATGGATTTGCCACCACTGAGTGTATGCATTCAACTATTCTACTACTTGCCCTCAAATCTTGTACCAAACTATAGCACTTGCTGTAGTTGGATTGTCTTTGGCTACAATCACATATCCACAAAGGGCACTGCTTTACCCTGATTGGGCTAACTCTTGCTTTTAACTTAACTTCTATTTAGGGCTGCTTTTTTGGCTCTGCCAGATATCCCTGGTACCTATACTCCTATGTGTACCTTATTTAAGATTTCTGTAACTTCTGGAGGTACAACCTTGTTTTTCCCAGTTTGTATAAAGCCAGACTGACAATTTTCAATCAGTTAATATTATTTGACCCTTAGCTCCAGTTTTATTGAATGTAATCTCTGCATTCATTTGTTGTAATAAATCTTGCCAGAGTAACCTGGTATGTACAAGAATTTATGTATTCCTGCTTGTTTTCTCAGCCTATATTTAATTGATCCCCAAAAGTAAGCCCTTTTTTATTGGGCAGTAGCTCCTATTACTGTTACAAAATCATCTACAGGTGGTAAGAAGCACCTGTATCCACCAAAAGATACACCTCTTTATCCTGCTCCCCTTGCTGCAAGTTAATCAGTGAATCTGCTAGGGTAAACTTCCCAGGTTCCCATTCTTCAGCTTTGAAACCAGAGACAGTTCCCTCTCACTCAGCTTGGTAGGATTTCTCCCCCAGTGTCCCATTTCCCTGCAGTTTGCACACTGCTTTCATTCCAGTGGGGCAGAGCCCTCCCTGGGCTCTTCCAGCCCCCCCACCTCTCTCTGAGGGGATCTCTGGGTCCTACAGCCCTGCTCTAGTACTGCAAAAGTAACAGCTGCTGTTATTCCCAATTTCCTTACTATCTCTGTTTCTCAATCAGTTTTTTTTCTGTTTTTTGTTTTTTTTTTCCTTCATATCGCACACCTCTCTTCAGTCCTGACATCCCTGTTACACCCTGCTCATCTTTGCCTTCCTCAGCCTGTGTCCTTCCTAAACTTCTTCATTTTCCAAACTCTCGTAATTACATAAACTACTAACATCATATTTCAGTTTGACCTCCTCCTCTCCAGAGGCTTCCAGTGCTAACACTGGGCTTTAGGGTTTCCTAGATGTCTGCAGATGAAGGCTATTCTCCCTTCCAGTGCCCTATCCTCTCCACCTCCCCCCTTTGCAAATAACGCTGTTTACAGCAGCGGTCTCCAGTCCCGGCTCTCTCTCACTCCGAGAGTTCTGCTTGTGGGGGAACTGTGTGGGGGTTTGCTCATGCCAGTACAGATAAACTCACTTTCTCTTTAACCCTTTTTTCCTTTGCACACTATTCCACTAATTGTACCCTCATTTACACTTCCACATACCCTCAGTTATACTTCCATATACCATTAACAATTACATTTTCTTATACCATCAAAACAGTTTGTCCCATTCCCTTCAAAACCTACAAATCAAAAAATACAGTTCTTCAGTTTCCATAAACATCCTTAATACCATATAACTTTCCCCTAACAATCCGTATCATTCCGTTATAAACACCTTGCCACAGAACCAGCACTGATTGACCAGCCTCCCTCACACACCACCTAGCAAGCAGAACACAGTATTACATGAACAAGTTGACATTCATTCCCCAAATGGAATGGGCATCTCTCTACGGATTCGTCATCCCCTTTCATAAGTTCATACAAAAATGTAAATGAATGACAATGGCGACAATGAAGAATCATCGTCTTCCTCGCCAAGGCTTGTAGCCTTCCTCTCTGTAAACTTCTGACCCTGGGTGAGGGTCAGCCCCCCAGCTGGTTCTAGCTTGCCCTGAGGACATCTTATCACCTCCCTGACAGACGTCCTCGGGCTGTTCTCAGACTCTTATGTTTATGTTCTCTACCCCCCTCATTGTCTCAGACCCAGTGTCTGCAATCACCATTCTTCTAACAACCTCTACATATTTGCTTCTATAAACTACCTCTGTCTCTATCCCCAGTTCCTGTGAAGCCCTTTTCTCATCCTTTACTGTGGGGCCCTTCTCGCATCCTTCAAGTCTCCCTTCATCATCATGAGATGCAGCAGGGGTTGAGGGCCCCCACTAGCACCTTGTCCTTCTAATTTAGCTCTGTCATCCCACACGTTTTTGTGGGCAGGCTCACTATTACCCCCTTCCCCCTACCTAGTTTAAAGCCCTGTCAATGAGCCCAAGCAACTCCTGGCCCAGAATCCTCTTCCACCTTTGTCCTGGATGGACCCCATCAGCAGCCATCAGGCCAGGCAACAAGTAAACTGATCATTAAAGCCAAAATTTCTGTGGTGGCACCAGCCACTTAGACATGTATTTATCAGATGGGTTTTCCTAGTCTTCTCAGTATCCCTCACTGCCACTGAAAGGATAGAGGCAAACACCACTTGTTTTCCTGCTCCATCCGTTATCTGTTCTTATCCTCTGAAGTCCCTTTTGATAGCCCTCAGGCTTCTCTCAGCAACTTAATTGCTGCCAGCCTGAACTAGCATTGGAGGATAATAACCAGAGGAGCGAACCAGGCCAGGAAGTTTTCTGGTAATGTCCTTGACCTGGGCCCCAGTTATGCAGCAGACTTCCCTATGGCTAGGGTATGGCCAACATATGGGGCCCTCTGTTCCCCTCAGATGGGAGTCACCTGCGACAGTTACCTTTCTTTCCTTCTTGACAGAGACAATCTTGAGGCATGGAGTTGACCACCTCACCCTAGACAGTCTCCTAGGTACAACTTCCACCACATCCTCACTCACCTCTCCCTCGATTTCCAGAGCCTCAAACCTACTGCATAAGGGCACCTGGGAAGGTGAGGTAGGTAGAGAAGAGGTTTGCCTGTGATGCTGAGCTGGGACCTGTTTCCATTCCTCCCCATCTCTTAGGTCTCCTCCCTCTGCCTGATGGTGACAGGACAGGGGGTCCACCATTATTTGTGGTGTATCACCCTGGTGCTTTTCTCACAGGTATGACAGGGAGTTACTCTGACAGTCTGTCTCCTGCTCGCATTCCGTGGAACTGTGGGGCAGATGTGCATGCATCTATACAGTGCCCACTCATGGATCTATGGGGTGGTCACCTAATGGATCTGTAATGTAGCCATGTGTGCATCTATGGAGAAACTACTTGCTGATTCTATGGGGCGGCTGCATGCAGATCTATGAGGCAGCATCTTGTAGATCTATGGATCAGCTATGAGTGAATCTATGGGGTGGATGCACATGAATCTATGGGGCAGCTGCCTGCTGGTTCTCTCAGACCACTCTATGTGATATCCGTGGGTCTGGCAGGAGCTTTGCAGCTCAGATTCATTCAGGCCTTCAGGAGGCTGTAATTGTGTCATTTTTCCTTTAAGCACAGTGCTAACTGCATTATAAGCAATGGCTGTAAAATCTTTAATTCTTTCCAAAGTGCTCCCTGTTTCCATTATTTTATTTTGAGGAAGAGTGCTGGAAGGATTTGGGGTCATAGCTCAATACAGGGATTTATTTGGTGGTCACTGGGACCCACCTGGGGGACACATGGCAGCAAAGGTCATCCATGGAGATGGTATGGAATGGAATAGAACAGAATAGAGAAGTGTCCGAGGATTTGCTGTTTAAAATGAGGATTTTTTTTTGTGGATTTGAGGACAAGAAATATCAAACGGTCTTTAAAATTGGATAATGTAATGTCAGTGCTCTGCTATCAGAATATCATTGCTGTATCGAGTGCTCACAGCTCAGGTGTCACTGATAGTTATTTTCATGCAGAACTATGGGTCAGCATGGGGAATGCTGATCCTGAGTGATCCATTGAAAATTTGGGAATTCTTTTTATAGAACACAGTGATCCCATTGAATGCATTGATATCAGTGGAGATTTTCCCAGGAAAAGCTTGGTTTGTAATGGTATTGAAGGAACTGTGGGTTCCTCCTGCTCTACAGTGCTATGTCCAAAGAATCGCACATCCCTGTCTCATGGTTGCATTTCATAGAATCATAGAACCACAGAATCGCTGAAGTTGGAAGAGACCTCTAAGATTGTGTCCAACCATCAATCCATCCCCACCATGCCTACTAGAAATTGTTATCTGGTCTGGAGTTCATAGAACCATAGAACCACAGAACCATGGAACAACAGTATAGTTGGGTTGACAGAGTTCCCCAATATCATAGAACCA
The DNA here is from genome assembly GCA_035772895.1 of Perdix hodgsoniae. Taxonomy (NCBI): domain Eukaryota; kingdom Metazoa; phylum Chordata; class Aves; order Galliformes; family Phasianidae; genus Perdix; species Perdix hodgsoniae. The sequence goes on along the minus strand of JAPSGF010000233.1, from coordinate 49,786 downwards.
TGGGATGGTTGGGTTAGAAGACAGTCGGAGTTGTACCTATGACAGCACATTCAGCTATTGTTTATTTTATGCTAACATTGGTTTCCCCACTTGGCAAAATGCTGCAGCACTCCACAGAGAGCTCTCTTGGAACACACTACCCCTGTATAAGTGTGGATGGAGTGTGGAGTAAGCTGATATGGGCTGTTCTCATAGGGCTGTGTGCTGCCGAGGGCGGTGCTCCAATTCTGGCATTGTAGGGCAAGAGGAGATGGCCTCACATTATGCCAGGGGAGGTTCAAATTGGAGATTAGGAAGTTTCTTCTCCAAAGAGCAGTGATGTGTTGGCACAGGATGCCCAGGGAGGTGAGGGAGTTCCCATCTCTGGAAGTGTTCAAGAACTGTGGAGATGTGGCACTTAGGAACATGGTCAGTGGGCATGGTGGGAGTGAGTTGGAGATCTTAGAAGTCTTTTCCAACCATCACGATCCTATGGTTCTATTTAGGGCCATGGTTAGTGGTATTATGGGGATGGGTTGGGGTTGGACTTGGGGATCTTGTGGTGCCAATGTGTGCATGTTGCTGACTCCCCCACAACATGCATGCAGAGGGACCAACCCCATTTGGCTGTGCCTGGTAATGGTGTCAGGAAAGGGTGTTTTTTTTCCTCCCCTTGTCAGGTTTTCTCCCTCTGTGTAGTGCTTAGGCACTGCCTGTAGAGTGCTGTGGACCATGGTGCCCAGCCTCTTGCAGTCTGCTGGTGGCGGAACTGCACTGCGATGGTTTGCTGAAGCCCCACAGACACATCTGGGGCTGGGAGGTGCCACAAACCCACAGCAGTGGGGCTGGCGATGGAGAGTTTGGTGGGGGCTGCACAGATGTGGGCTTTGAGGTCCATGTGCTTGGCCCTATAAGTGTGCGTGGGATTGGGACCCTCAGGAATGTGTGTACCCCACTTCTACGGGGTTTATCCGCTGATCCATTTAAGTGTACATGGGACTGGGACCTCCAGGGACTTGTGTACTCCAGTTCTATGTAATCCATCAGCACAGCCCTAGAAGCATGCGCAGCATCAGGACCCTCAGGGATGTGTTTACCCTGGGTCTATCCTCTCACCCATAGAAGTTGTACATGGGTTTGGGACCCCAAGGACTTGTGTACCCTGGTTCTATGGAGTCCATCAGCACATCCCTATAAGTGTGTATGGGATTGGGGCCCTCACAAACCTGGGTACCCCAGTTCTATGGTGTCCATCTGTTCACCCCTTGGGGACTTTTACACCCTGGTTCCATGGGGTCCCCCCACCTCTCTGCACTCCAATCACCTCCTGGTGGTTCAGTACCCCCACCTACATTAATGTGGACAGCACCTTCCGCCTGCCCTGCGCTGCCAGCAGTCCTGTGCTGTGCCATTAATTCCTGCTCCTTGTTGGGGGAGAATCCCAACATTTGCACAAGTGGGAAACACTATCCCTTCCTCTGGAGATGGGTCCTGGGAATGTGCACAGTGTTATTATGAGTATGATTGCTGTGTGTGCTGTGCCCACAGTCACAGATGGATATATAATAGCATACAACATATAGTATATATATACACTATATATATATATGATATAGATATATATATAAATGCATGGCTCAGATTTAATACTCCAGTATTTACAACGGGGGCTGCCCCAGGCTTGTGGGGGGGAACTCCATCCTCTAGGGCTCAATGCCGGGGGTCGCCCTCGGGTGATCCCTAAGTCTCCACCCTCCTCCCCCCGCAGGCAGCTGCTCCCCCACACCGGGCACCCCGCGCAGCGTTGTGCAAAGGGCCGTCGGATCAGTGCGGGCAGATGGAGATAAATATATAATTCCATTTTTTCCACTCCCGGAGCGACGCGCTGTCTAGACGCCCACGTGATGGGGCTGCGCACACGGAGGCGGGGGAGGGGGAAGGGCCCCAACGCGCACGCACCACCGCTTCCCGTCCGCCCCCCCCCCCTCCAAAAAAATAAAAAAGGCAAAAGGCAACGACGGAGACGGCAGTGCGGGTGTGTGCGGGGAGCGAGCAAAAAAAAAAAAACGGGGGGGGGGGGGAAGGGGGAGAGGGGGGGGGAGGAAAAAAAATAACCGAGAAAAGCCCGAGCGGCTGCGGCGGGGGGGGGGTGGGGGGGGGGGGGGGGCCGCGCTTCACTCCGCGCTCCGTTTCTCTCCTTCGCAGCGGCGGAGCGGCGCGGGGACGTCGGGCGGCGGCGACGGGCGGAGCGCAGAAGGGGCTCCGCGGGGACACGCGATGCTGCTCCGCTCCGCGGGACCGCGACGAACGCGCCGAGGCCGCTCCGCACGTAGGGCCGCCGGGCTCCTTTTTTAATCTTATTTTCATTTTTAAACCTTTTTTTTTTTAAATTAGTAGTTTATTTGTAACTCCCGGTCTCTTTGCCTCGCCCTTCTCCATTTTTTCGCCCCTCTCTCCCTCTCAGCGCGACGCGTTGATGGGATCTGCGGACCCCGGCAGCCCCAGGACTCTCTCCGGCTCTGTGCTCTCCCCGCACCCGCGCAGGGCCGCCTCCTCCCGCGCAATGTGCAGTAGAGCCAGGCTCTGAAACCGTGCCGATTTCTCCCATTTTCACATTTTCCTTCCCCCCCCCACCCCCCTTTTTCTCTCTTTTTTCTAAAAGAGAGCGGCACCCTCGGGCTTTTCTCTTCCCCTCCCCCCCCGCACACTTTTTTTTCTTTTCACCTCGCGCAGCGAGCGCATCCCTTGCGCTGCTCACCCCCTCCCCCCAAGCAAAGCGCTGTAAAACTGCGCCGCTTTCTACCATTTTCCTCTTTTTCTCTTTTTCCTCTTTCCACCCTCGAGCTCTCCTTTTTTTTTGTTTTTTTCATTTCATCTCACAACGCGGTCACCCCTTGTGCTGCCCACCCTCCTCCCCATCCAAGCAAAGCGCTGCAAAACTGCTCTGATTTCTGTCACTCTCCCCCCCCCCCCCCCCCCCCCCCCCCTCCTCTCGTTCCCCCCCCCCCCCCCCCCCCCCCCCGCCATCAAAGCTCAGAGCCTGGCGCATGCCCCATCACGGACGGCCCCCCCCCAGCTCGCCGCTGCCCCCCGCCTCGCCCTGGCTGCCGGCCTCTTCATGCTCGGCGCTCACCATGCCCGTGCCGTAGTCGGGGGCCCCTCCTCACGTCCCGCATGTTCAGGACCAAACGCTCGCTCCTCGTCCGACGGCTCTGGCGGAGCCGCGCACTCGGCGGCGGAGAGGAGGAGACGGGCGACGACAAAGCGCTGGCCGAGTCGCGGCCGCACTTATGCGGAGGGGGGGGGCGGGGGTGCTGCCTGGCCAGAACCCCCCGCGGGGGCGGCCGGGGGGCGGCGGAGGGCGAACTGAAGGCTCTGACCCACGCCGTGCTGAAGCGCTGCAAGGAGCGGCAGCTGGAGGGGCTGCTGCACGCTGTCGAGTCCCGCGGGGCGACCCGCACCCCATGCGTGTTGCTACCGGCGCGCATCGAAGCGCGGTTGGGCGCGCAGCGGGACGCGCTGCCCGCGCTGCTGTGCCGGGTGTTCCGCTGGCCCGAGCTGCGGCACGGTGCGCCCCTCAAGCGGCTCCGCGGCTGCTGCCAGGCCGACGGCGCGGCGACCACCGAGTTCGTCTGCTGCAACCCGCACCACCTCAGCCGCCTCTGCGAGCTCGGTACGGGGCGGATGTGGGTATGATGGGGTGGGGTGGAGATGGAGGTAGGGATCTGGGGCTGAGGCTGGGGTATGGGCTGGAGTCAGGGATGGATGTGAGGAATGGGGATAGGGTCATGAATGGAGGTGGAAATGGAAATGTGGGGATGGAGTTTGGGATGTAGGAATGGGGTCAGGGATGCAACCATCTTTCCCCCCTCAGCAAAAAAAAAAATAATTGTTAACCTTCAAAAAACTTTGAGATGTGGAGATGGGGATGTGGGGATGGAGGTGGAGATGGGGGGATGAGAATATAGGAATGGGGTAGAGGATGCAACCAACTTTTTCCCCCTAAAAAAAATTCCCACCCCCCAAACCCTTTGCATACATCCTTTTTAAAACAACAACAACAAAATCATAATTCCGGAGGAATTATGGAGGGGAGGGGACAGCCGTCAGGGCCGAGCGCTGCTGCCGGGTTCGATACTACTCTCCCCGGCTTCGCGCTCCCTGCTGAGGCGCGGCAGAGCCTGCGCCAACGCCGCTTTGTTTACCAGACGGCCACCCCGGCCCGGCCTGGCCCCGGCTTTGTTTGTTTTTTCTCATGGCCCTGCCTTCATTTTCTCGGGACTTTTCTCGTTGCAGAGTCTCCCCCTCCACCCTACTCCAGATATCCCATGGACTTCCTCAAGCCGATGGGTGAGTGCAGCTTCTGCGTGCCATGAAATGGAGGGAAAGGGGGGAAAACGAGTTGAAAGTGGGGGAAAGCAGATAAAAAATGGGAAAAATAGCTATTTTTGATTTAAAACGTTGCATTGCCTTTGTCACCCCGATGGCTTTGGGGGCTGCTGTGGGACCTTGGCTGCCCCCCAGGCAATGGGGAAGGAAGAATTTGGGATCCGAGGTGATGGCCACGGCTTGCAATGAGATGTGATCCGTGGGCTGGGGGAGATGTGTGGGGCTGCAAGGGGCCTAATCCTATACTGTGAGCTTGGGAAAATGAGGAAAAGTTGGGACTTTTTTGGTGCCAAGAGGAACCCCATTTGGGGTTGACACCAGCAATTCTGCATCAGCTCATGCTTGGCAACACGTGGGGCTGAGGTGGGGAGGATTAAAAATGGGGGGAGCCATTCACCTTGGGGTTCGGCTAGGTGATCTTCCAACCCAAACCATTCTCTACCATTCTCTATGGCTTTGTGCAGAGCACGAGTTGTGTTGGGAGCAAGATGGGCAGTGGTGCCCCCAAATAGTTGAAATCCAGCATCCCCCAATCCCTCTGTGGGACAGGAGTTGCTGACATTTTGGCAGTACCCTCCCATGGCATTGATACATGCAGGAGCTAGAGGTTGGGTAACCTCTCAGAGGCAGCTGACACCTTGCAAGGCTGGGAACTGAGAGCTGTAAAGCAGTGATGAAGGGATGCTGTGCCTTTCCCCTGTGTGTTTTATAGTGTTTTGGGAAGCTCCAAGTCTGTCTCATCAGGGACCTGTAGGATGATCCTACATGCAGACAGCATCTATAATCCGAGCAGCTGAAGTTGTCTCAGGGACACAGTATGGGGAATCTTCTGTCTGGGTTGGAAAGGGTTAAATAAAATAATATAGCAAATTTCTTCAAAGAACAGAAAGCACTTCAAGGCATTTAGAGTGTATACTGTACAGTGTTTCACAAGTAAGTCCATTTCCTGTCCCCTCAATTGTTTTCATTGTGATTAAGTGTATCCTGTTAAACTGTACATTCCTGTGAGGGCTGCAACTTCACTCTGATAAAAGGAGGTTATGCACACAGGGTTTTTTATTTCATTGAGATGTCAGGGATGAAGTCTGGAAAAATGACTTATCAGTAGGAAGAGAACTATCTGGGCTCACCTGGTGGTGGTCCTTGCTTTGAGATAGAGCACTAAGCAAAGGGACGTCATTAGGGCCATCACCCTAATGAAGCCAAATTCTTCCAGCAACCTGTCAAAGGACTGGATGATCTCTGAGGGCCCTTCCAATACAACATTTTGTGGTTCGATGAACTGAGAGTTTGGGTGAACTTAGTGGATCTTTTTTATTGTCTTCATCCCCGCTCAGGCTGTCCCCTGTGGCTGTGACCAAAAAGCTGTAGGAACAGGGGACCGGTGTTGGATTCTGCCTGTTGTCACCTGGAGCAGGGGGAGCAGATGCTTGCATGGCTGGGGATGAAGAGGTCCAAAGGCCTGGGAATGGATAGGTAATCAGCACAGAGCCAGTGATTATGCACAGTACAGAGCCTTGATTGTGGCGATGAGTTAGAGTGGATGCCTCTTGATGAACTGCTGTGTCTGTGCAGCCAATTAGTAATTGCTTCCTGTTGAACACTGAAATGTGCATGCTGCTTGCAGCATTGCTTAGAGTCTGCAAAGTAATGCATGTACACTGATTCCTTCTTCTTCTTTCCCTCCTCTACAGCAAGTTGTCCAGACTCTGTGCCTTCCTCCACTGAAACAGGGGGAACTAATTGTCTAGCCCCTGGGGGGCTCTCAGGTAAGATATCTCTCTTTGACTCTACTCCATTGTCTCCACCCATTTCCTGTTGGGTCCCTTGGTTTTGGGGATGTGTGTCATTAAAAAAAGTATGCTTCAAGGGAGAATCTGGTTTAATTTCATGTTGAAATGCCAGGGAAAGCTGTCTGTCCCCAGAAGTTGGTGTTTCCTTTGTATTCCAGTCTTATGCCCCATTGATTTCAGAGCAAGGTGTGTTGGAAATCTGAATGGTGCTGGCACTGCTTTGGTCAGGTGCATGCATTTTTGGAGCAGTGTGGTGGTCCCTTGCAGAAAAGAGTGGTGTCCTTTGGCTGGCAGTGGTAGCACTGCTGTCCCATCCCTGGGACAAGAACCATACCTGGGCACTGCCTTGGGCTCTGCTTGTTAGGGTTGTTACCAGCACCCAACATTTCATGCATCTTTGCAGAGTATTGTATTTCCCTCAAAAATTTGGATTTCTCCATTTCCCACCTTCAGCTTGTAGGTGCCATCACAGCATGTATTTTTAAGAACAGTTTCCCCAGCCCTCCTTGTTTTTTCCCAATGTGCAGATCCTCCAGCACCCCATTTCCCTCCCAGATCTGTGTCTGTGTGTTGACACTGCCAGGATGAAAGCAACCATGTGTGCTTGCTAAGTGTCTGACACCGTGTACCCACATGTCCTCATGGTGTTTTAAGGCGCTTCCTTTGTCATGATGTCTCCCTGATTTACGATTTGTGGAGCACTGACACAGCGCATTACCCTGAGATGGAATTCCAGAAATATGTTGGCCGCATGTGCACATGGCGTTTGGTGTGGATGTCTTTAAGCGAGCTCTGTTTTTCTTTGGGTATAACATATACCACAGCTTTTATTTGAGAGGGGAGCATACTATTTGTCCAAGGACCCTAATGAGAATTAATCAAATGGAGGGGGAGAGGGAACGGAGCAACTTGTTGCTGCATATTTTCTTTTTTAGCATTGGGTTTTCCTTTTTTTGTCATCAGAGCCTCTGGCTTTAGGGAAGAAAAAAGGGACTGGAAAAAGAAAGGAAATAAGAAGTTAAAAAAATACAATAAGGATGTTGATAGATGCTTTTGCTTTGGTTGCTGTTTCTTTTTCCTTTTTCTCCCTGAAATTTACTTATTATGGAGGGGAGGAGAGAGCTCAGTTCCACAGGATATCACACAGAATAAGCAGAGGAAGCACTTGCATTTAGCAGGGTGTTTTCTTCAAGGGCCAGTGATTGATAACATCATGTCTGGTTGCTCTGTGCTGAAGGGAAGGAGGGAGTTGGGCCTGGGCTGCAGGAAATCACCTGGTATGCTCCCCAGGGCTGGGAGGGGCTGCTCTGGGGCTGTGATGAACAAACCCCAAAAAGAAGGTTCCTTCTCCCCCTCTCAAGTGCAATTCTTTTTTTATTCCATGGGATTAGATTTTTTTTTTTTTAATCAAAGGTTTCCTCCCCTAAAAAAGCCTGGAAACAGACCCTTTGATGATCATTGCTCACTCTTCCCTTCACAAATGTAATTGTAGCTATTGAGCTTAATGAGGAGCTGATAGGAGAGTTGACTCATGGAGAGACATGGTTAGCTACACAGGCCATGAAACAAAGATGAGTGCCTTGACATGAAAGAGCATTTGTTTTGCATTTACTCTGATTTACAGGCATCTCTGCTCTGCACACAGAAGTGCAGTTCTGAAAATTCCCAACTGGAGGGACAGTCGAAAAAGGAAAATAAACACCATTTGCAGCAATTCTCAAAAGCCAATTTACTCCTTTTTTTTTTTTCTTTTCCTGACATATTTAAGTTAGCACATGGATGTCCAACCTTTTGGCTTGCCTGGGCCACATTGAGTGAAGAGGAATTGTATAGGGCTGCATCTACAAAGATTGCTCCAAAAACAATGCCTCCTAGCTATTTCAATGAAAACTACAACAAATACAAAGAGCACAACAGCACTATTTGATAGAGCAAATTCTCAGCTACAAAACATGCTTTTTCAACACAGTTGTCACCATTAGCTCTGTATTTCCACCAGTGATGAACAAAAAAGCCTGCATGCTGTGCTCGCTCATAACAGTGCCCCAGTGGAGGTGACCCACTGTTGCTGTTGCCACTGCTGAAACGCACCACACACTTCTTCACTGTGCTCACATCCACTGTTTGGTCTCCATAAACATTCAGTAAGCATTGGTGAATGTCAATGGGTGCCATTTTTTCTGCATAGAGGAATTCAATGACACACCTTTGCTGCATACAGACTGCCATGTCACATGCCATTCTGTCAGACTGCCCCTCTTCTGCCATCTGTCACATGGCAACAACATGTAATGAGATATTGGTGGGAAGATTCAACCTCTACTGCCATACCACCAATATCTGGCTTGATGTTATGAGCCAACATAATAAAACAAGAGTCATTACTTTCAGAGCAGTCCTTGCAAAATATACACAATTGTTAATATATAAGTAATAAAACTTGTTAATTTTAAATCATTTTTTCTTAAAACGTTAAAAAAAAAAAGAGAGAGGAAAAAGCCATAAAACTAGTGGGATATTTGACATTGTTTTTGCGAAACTAACACACTAGTCTGGTTTGATGGCAGTGGCTGAAATTCTCAGTGATGTCTCAAGGTGTTCATCAGAGATTTTTGATGAAATTTTACTCTTCCTGTAGATCCTTCTTGAAAATCATTGTTCAAAATGTGTGTACTGTGAAAAAGAGATGACATAAATAAGGTGTGATTGTGAAGGATATTTTTCTCTGTTAAGATAAGGATTATGAAAGTCCAGCAAAGAGACATGATTAGATTCTTCAGTTGAATATCTGATTGCAACTCTATACATCCCATATGAAAATTTGCAAGTTGTGTATTAACTGAAAATGGTCTCACATGTAAATTGATGGGTTTTTTTTGGCAACCTTGAAACCCCAAGCTGTGTGGTGCAGTAAACATGCCCAAGGGATGGGATGCCATCCAGAGAGACCCAAATAGGCTGAGCAGTGGGCCCAGAAGAACCTCATGAGGTTCAACAAATCCAAGTGCAACGTCTTGCACCTGAGTCATGGCAACCCCTACAGGGTTTGGCAACCCTCACAGCCCAGAAAGCTAACCACATTCTGGGCTGCATCAAAAGCAGCGTGGCCAGAAGGGCGAATAAGGTGACCTCTACAGAGTGCTGGTGAGATCTCACTTGAAGTACTGCATCCAGATGTGGAGTTCTCAGTACAGGAGAGAAATAGACCTTCTGGAGTGCATCCAGAGGAGGGCTACAAAAATGATCCAAGGGATGGAACACTTCTCCCACAAGGACCAACTGAAAGAGCTGGGGCTGTTCAGCCTGAAGAAGAGAAGGCTCCAAGGTGACCTGAGAACAGCCTTTCAGTACCTAAAAGAGGCTGTAAGAAAGAAGGGGGCAGTCTGTTGTGATGGGAAAAGAGGATATGGTTTCAAACTTAAAGAGGGGTTATTTAGGTTAAATAAAAGGAAAAAGTTTTTTCCAGTGAGGATAGTGAGGCACTGAAACAGGTTGCCCTGAGAGGTGGTGGATGCCCCATCCCTGGAGACTTTCAAGGTCAAACTGGAGGGGGCTCTGAGCAACCTGACAGAGTTGCAGATGTCCTTGTTCATTGCAGGGGAGTTGGACTAGATGACCTTTAAAGGTCCCTTCCAACTCTAATTATATTTTCAAATTCCTTTATCAAAACGGAAAGCACATCTGCATATTCTTCACTGTTCACTGTTTAGCCAATGTATCAACATGCATACAGTTATTGGCCATCACTTGAGTTAGCACTGCACAGCACTGCCCTCTTCATGTCCTGTTTTCAGTTGACAGATTGTTAATAGTGCACTGACAGTTTAGCTGTTGCTGAGCAATGGGTGCATGCCCATGGCCCCTCTGCAGGGAAGAGCTGCTGTCATTTTAGCATGGAGAGGAGGTGGACCACATTGACAGCCGTGCTGGGCTGCATGCAGCCCCTGGGACGTGATTTGGATATGCCTGAGTTAGCAGAAGGGGGTGTTTGAAGGGGGCATTAAGGAGTCAGGGCTCATTTGGAGCTCTTCAAGGCAGTTGTGGGTTGCAGATTCCCTGTGGAGAAACTCATGCTCCTCTGTTCTTGGACATCCCAGAGTTTGGGACTGCCTTACAAGGAGGAGGCTTTAAGAAAAGCAATGAAACCCCATTTCTGTGGGTTTAAAAGCTGAGCCAGGAGGGATGTGGTGGACGGATACAGCTTTGCAGCATCATGGGTTCATGGACCAGTTGGGTACCAGTTGCATACCAAACTGGGTATCAGTTGGGTACCAGTGGTGGGAAGCAGACAGGTGGCCACATGCAGAATCACAAAGGGATGGGTGAAATGCTTGGGGTGACCTCCTACAAAGTGTAGTTGTGTTTTCATGTCATCAGTGGCAGCATGACAGAGTGCTAGGGGTTGTGACAAAGGGAGGAGACATGGGGGATGGGAAAAGAGAAAAAAAGGGTGGAGATGAAGTTTGTTCCAGAGGTCAGAACCAGAGGAAAGAACCTGTGCAGGATGTGTGCGACATGGCTGGGTGTTAAGCAGCGTCAGCATACTCATATCCTCTCATGTTGTATCATGGCACAGCCCTGGCTGTCCCACTCTCCAGCCCTTGTCCCCCAGTTTGCTGCCTTTCATAGAATCATAGAGTCCTTAGAGTTGGAAGTGATCTCTGAAGGCCATCCAGTCCAACTTCCTTGCAATGAACAGGGACACCACAGCTAGATCAGGTTGCCCAGGGCCTTATCCAGCCTTGCCTTGAAAATCTCCAGATACAGGGCATCAACCACATAACTAGGTAACTCACACTTACATTCTTACAACTAGGTAACTCACTTACATTCACTGTAAAAGACTTTTTCCTTATATCCAACCTAAATCTACTCTCCCTGAGCTTGAAGCCATTTCCCCTTGTTCTATCACCACAGACCCTGCTAAAGTGTCTGTCCTCTTCTTTCCTGTAGCTCTCCTTTAGATAGTGAAAGACTGCTCTCAGGTCACCTCACAGCCTTCTCTTCTCCAGGCTGAACAGCCCCAGCACTCTTAGCCTATACTTGTAGGAGAGCTGTTCCATCCCTTGGATCATTTTTGTGACCCTTCTCTGGATGCACTCCAACAGGTCTATGTCTCTCCTGTACTGAGGACTCCACATCTGGATGCAGTACTCCAGGTGAGGCCTCATCAGTGCAGAGTAGAGGGGCAGGATCACCTCCCTCGACATGCTGGCCATGCTTCTTTTGATGCGGTCCAAGATATGGTTGGCTTTCCAGGCCAGCTTCCCATCCACCAGTACCTGGGGGTCCTTTTTGGCAGAGCTGCGTTCAACCCTTTCATCCCCCAGCTTGTATTGGTAGTGGGGGTTGCCTTGACCCAGGTGCAAGACCTTGCACTTGGATTTGTTGAACCTCATGAGGTTCACCTGGGCCCACTGCTCAAGCCTGTCTAGGTCCCTCTGGTGTGTCGACCGCACCCCACAGCTTGGTGTCATCAGCAAACTTGCCGAGGGTGCACTCAGCCCCACTGTCAATGTCACTGATGAAGATATGAGAGTACCAGCCCCAGTACCGACCCCTGGGGGACACCGCTCATCATCAGTCTCCATCCAGACATTGAGACACTGACCACCACTCAATGGTTATGATGTTACCTTTTTTCCAGTCACCAGGGACTTCACCCGATTGCCATGAGTTTTGAAATATCACAGTGAATGGCTTGGCAACCACATCAGCCAATTCCCTCAGAACTTTGGGATGCATCCCATCAGGACCCATAGACTTGTAGATGTTCACATTCCTCAGGTGGTCACGAACTTGATCTTTGCTTACAGTGGGAAGGACATTGCTTCCCCAATCCCCTCCTACCAAACCAAACATTTGAGAGCTGTGTGACGAGCAGTTATCAGGGAAGATGGAGGTGAAAAAGTTGTTAAGTACGTCAGCCTTCTCCTTGTCTGTTGTTACCAGCATGCCTGTGTCGCTAACAAGTGTAGGTATGCCCTCCTGGAATTTTCTCTTCTGGTTGAGGCATGCCTTTCTTTTTCTTTTTGGCATCCCTAGCCAAGTTCAGTTCAAGCTGGGCCTTGGCTTTCCTGACCCCATCCCTACACAGCCTAGTGGCTTCCTTATACTCTTCCCACAATACCCGCCCCTGTTTCCACTGCCTGTTGATTTTCTTCTTGTTCTCCTGTTTGACCAGCAGTTCCCAGTTCAGTCACACAGGTCTTTTGTCTTCCTTTCCTGACTTTCTACACTTGGGGATGGAGAGCTCTCACACCCTGGATGAAGCCTCTTTAAAGATCTACCTGCTCGGCTCTGCACCCTTGCACATGAGTACAGTTTCCCAGTGTGTTTTGTTGATCAAGTTACTGAAGAGCTGGAAGTTAGCTTTCCTAAAGTTTAGCTTCCTAATTTTACTCTTCACCTGTCTCATGTCCCTCCAAAGCATGAACTCAACCACAGCATGGTCGCTACAGCCCAGGCAGCCTCCAATCCTGATGTTACTGATTGGTTCATTTACATTGGTGAGCAATCTATCTATTGCTGCATCCCCCCTGGTGGGGCCATCAATTACTTGACTCAGGAAGTTATCCTCAATGCATTCCAGGAGCCTCCTGGATTGCCTACAGCTCATTGTGCTATTTTTCCAGCAGATGTTTGGGTGGTTGAAGTCCTTCAGCAGGACAAGTGCTTGTGATTGCAACTCCTCCTGTAGCTGGATTTAGAAAGCCTCTGACTGATCTGATGGCCCTGTCTTTATTTTTTTCCTTCTCCTTATTTTTATGGGTGGTTCTTGCGTTGCCCACCAGGATGGTTGTTCTAGATGGTCTAGATGGATGATTCCTTACAACCCAAAGCCATTCCTAGCCCTTTGTCTCCTTGACATGAAGTAAAAATATCCCTCTGAAGATAAAAATAATTCCTGCAAATAGGAGACAAAGGTTGGCTCTTCCTGGATTTGGAACTTGCTCCCAGCAAATGTGTTTTGTTAGGACTCTGCTTCCAAACAGAACACGTGGAAGTGGCTCTGGGAGATGCAGTGGACACAATTCCCCGAGCAGCTGAAAACCCAATGGGGTGGTCCCAGCACAGGGTTGAGCTCTCCATGGGATGTTGGAGGAGATGGGGAAAGACCTCTGGAGGTTGGAGGTAGGGAACAGACTTCACGTGGTCTGACAGACATTTCCTTCAGATCTGCTTTGTCTTGACGGCACACAGCTGAGTGACATTTCATTATGGGATGATGAGAAGGCCTGGAATGTTGCACTATGCTTCTGATCCCTGGTGGTATCTGGTATCAGGGACCAGCAACTTGCCCAGATCCACAGCTATCCGCCAGCAGTCCTGCGTGGCTCTGGTTCCTCTTTCACCTCTCGTAGCACAGGGTTTATAACCTCCAGCGAAATGCCTTTATTTGCAAATGGGCATCCTATTATAATCTGAAACTGAGACATCTTCCTGTGCATTTTGGGTTGTATATTTGTCCCAGGGATAAACAGTTGAAGAGGAAAAGGATCTGGGGGTGTTGGTTCATGCTTGGCTGAACATGATCTGGCAGTGTGTCCAGGTGGCCAAGAGGCCAATGCCATCCTGGCCTGCATTAGAAATAGTGTGGCCAGCAGGAGCAGGGAGGTAATCATCCCTCTGTACTCAGCACTGGTGAGGCCGCACCTCGAGTATTGTGTTCAGTTTTGGGCCCCTCACTACAAGAAAGACATTGAGGCCCTGGAGTGTGTCCAGAGAAGGGCGACGAAACTGGTGAGGGGTCTGGAGCACAAATCTTATGAGGAGTGGCTGAGGGAGCTGGGATTGTTTAGTCTGGAGAAGAGGAGGCTCAGGGGAGACCTCATTGCACTCTACAACTTCCTGAAGGGAGGCTGTGGTGAGGAGGGGTTTGGCCTCTTCTCCCAGGCAACAAACAGGACCTGGGGAAATGGCCGCAAGTTGTACCAGAGGAGGTTTAGGTTAGAGAGTGGTCAGGCACTGGAATGGTCGGCCTAGGTAGGTGGTGAAGTCACCGTCCCTGGCAGTGTTCAAGAGGCGTCTGGATGAGGAGCTGCGAGATATGGTTTAATGCTTCTGGTAGCAATTGTAATGGGAGGACGGTTGGACCAGATGATCTTGCAGGTCGTTTCCAACCTTACAATTCTATGATTCTATGATAATTGCTTGGGAATATATATTTTTTTAATTTTCTTTTTGGGTCACTTATTCTTGGTTTATTTGTGAGCTTACATCTTCCTTTTATTTATTTACTTTTTTTTTTGTCACATCCTACACTGCATGAAGCTGCATCCTTCCTGCAGAATGTGGCCCCATACTGCAGGGTGGAGGTTGTCAGTGGTTAATGCAGGATAGCAGTGCTGGAGCAGGTGTGCAGCAGGCTGCCTGCCAGGCAAGGAGCCTTGGGCTGCTCAGCATCAGCTGACCGTGGCACGCCGGCCTGGCCCCAACTGCTCTGGGGGGGTTTTATGGGGCACTCAATCTGTGGGAGCCCAAAGGAGATCAGCACTCATTGAGTGGTGGCTTTGAACTGCTCTGGATCAGTGGGGTGTGTTGGGGACATAGTAAGCATGGTGGAGGTGGGTCAATGGTTGTACTTGATGATCTTAGAGAGGTCTTTGCCAATCTCAATGATTCTATGATTAGGACGCTCTCTGAAATGTTCTCCCAGGATGGATTAAAACCCAAATGATCGCAGCACATTGCACCATCCTGCTTCCCAGCTGCAGTCCATTTTGGGATTTTCCCAATCAAACATGATTCTGTGCGGCTTTGGGGCTGTTGAGTTTTCTCCTGCAATCTGGAGCTTTTTAGGAGAAGGAGGGTAGAAAGGTGGATTTGGAAGCATAGAGCTGAGAAAGGGTGTGTACCTGTACTGGCAAGCAACTGAAACTGCTCTCTGACTGGAAAGTAAAATGTCCCAGTGAGTGGCGGAACCTCAATCATTGGGGACATTGAAACAGACAGGACACAAACACTTGTACAGGGCCATTCCATCCCCACTGTCTGTGTGCAGGTATCAGTTAAACTATGGGAACAGTGACATTAATCTGCCATGGGTAACTGGGATGCCACTTCCAAACTCCAGCACTGCAGTCATGGTGGTGGAGTGTGCATGACAAATATAGGGGCACAGGGATGTGTTGGGTCCCCAAACCCTCCCTTTTCCATGAGGAAGACATTGGGAGCCAGGCCCTGTGCAGTGCCAGCCCCCAGCAGATTGAATGGCCCGCACTGCAGCCTGGCCGCCTGCCCACTGTCACAAAAGAGCTTCCTTCCCAGTTTATTTTCAGTGCTGGGATATTATTAACCGCTGAGGCACGATCTCCGTTTTAGCGTTGGCGTGCAAATAAAAAAAACACTGCATGTACAGCCTTCTTTTCGAAATCCCATTGGTTTGTCCTTCAGTGGCTGCTGGCTGCTTCTTGGGAATAGGGTGGCACAGGAAAGGTGATCTGATCTTGATCGCCGAAGTTAGCTGCTTCGGAGCTGTCCCAGCCAGAACCGCAGCGACTGATCGCGAGGGGGTTTCTACAGGAGGGGTTTCGATCGGTTCCTTCATCCAGGAATCCCCTAGATAACAGAGCATGTTGGCAGCTCTCACGAGAGCGGCTGACGTGAAGTGGGCGTTGCCAGGGCAACGGCTCTGCATCCACGCCCTCTGCCTAGAAAAAGCCGTGGAGAGCAGAGATGGAGAGGAGGAGTTAGGGTGTGTAAATCACTTAGGTGAAACGGTAAGCCACCCATTCGCAAGACTACACAGGGAGGCGGGTTGTTATCTCGCTGTGTAGAGTGTGATTTTCAGGGCAAACCCCGAGCGAATCAGCGAGCAGGCAGGGCGGGGCACCTTGCCATATAGGAGGGGGCTTAACAGTACTTAACAGGTCACTTAACAGGTGTTGCTCTCTGGACGCATCGAGGTGCAACCATGGTCACCACACGGTGGCGAGCTGCTGCTAAAAGGAACGTGGAGAATCAGACTGAAAGCATGAATGTCCATGCCGCAGTTCAGGTCTCAGGCTGCAGAGAATGCCTGGCCCTGTCACTGCTGCAGTAAGGATACCACCTGTGTGCGGTGTGAGCAGGTGGATGATCTGCTCAGCCTGATGATAGAGCTAAAGGAGAAAGTAGAAAGGCTGAGGAGCATCCGGGATTATGGGAAGGGGATTGATTGGTGGGGTTACACCCCCATTCCTACAGGAAGGGGGTGGGGCAGATGCTCCTCAAGTAGTGGGGGATCATCTGCTGTCTCAGTCAGGTGGGAGGCAGCGACCTCAAAGACAGCAGGAGATGGAAACGAGTCCCTGTTTGGGGCAACAAGCGGACTGCCCCTCAGCCTGTCCCACTTTTCCAGGTGCCCTTACATAACAGGTATGAGGCTCTAGAGCTGGATGAACTGGGGGATGTGGATGTCAGTGAAAGTTCATCCATGCAGGAGAGGTTGCCTAAGGCTAGTCAGACTGCTCCCCATTTTGCTGCAATGTCACTCAGGGAAATAATAAGGGCTGTCATCTTAGGGGATTCCCTTCTGAGGGGAACTGAGGGCCTGATATGCTGGTAGGACCTGTCTCAGAGAGGTGTGTTGCCTGCCTGGTGTTCGGGTGAGAGATGTTGCTAGGAACATCACTCGTCTGGTTAAGCCCTCTGGTTATTATCCGTTACTGGTTTTCCACATTGGAAATGAAGAGGTAGGCAAAATAAGTTCTCAGGTGATCAAAAGGGATTTCAGGGCTCTGGGAAGACTGCTGAAGGGATCAGGAGCACAAGTCATAAGTAGTGTTCTCTATCCTCTCAGTTGGTGACTGAGATCCAGACAAAAGGAGGAGGGTGGACATGCTGAATGAATGGCTTTGTGAATGGTGTCACACTCAGGGCTTTGGGTACTATGGTTTGGGATGCAGCCTTGAGAAAGGGGGAATGCTGACAGCAGATGGGAGCCAACTGACTAGAAGGGCCACAAATATTCTTGGGAGCAAGCTGGCTGGGCTGGTTAGCAGGGCTTTAATCTAGATATGATGGGGAAGGGGGTGTATTGGGTGACAGAGAAGCACGTGGGAATGCTGTCACCTTGGGAGGCAGTAAGGGAAAACCCCAGACTTGTCCTGGAGGTACTAGGAAGGGCTCCTCCAAGAAGGCAACGAGGCCAATAGCTAAGCTGAACTGCCTCTATACCAATGTGCGCAGCATAGGAAATAAACAGGAGGAGCTAGAAACTGTGGTGCAATTGTGAAATTATGACCTAATTGCTGTTACAGAAACGTGGTGGGATGAATGCTATGATTGGAATACCCTGATTGAGGACTACAGACTTTTCAGAAGGGATAGACAGGGTAGGAGGGGTGGGGGAGTTGCCCTCTGTGTTAGGAAGTGGATAGATTGCGAAGAGCTGTGTCTGAGGAACAGCCATGATCAGGTTGTGAGCTTGTGGGTTAAAATCAAGGATCAATCCAGTAAAGGGCATCTAGTAGTTGGGGTCTGCTACAGGCCACCTGCTCAGGAGGAGCCTGTTGACAAGGCCTTCTTGCTTCAGCTGCAGGAGGTGTTGCATTCATGGGCTCTTATCTGTGTGGTTGAAATCCCCCATCAGGACATCTTCTGGGATGGCGGCATGGTGGGTGGCAGACAATCCAGGAGATTCCTGGAGTCTGTCGAGGACAACCTCCTGGTCTAGGTAATAGATGGACCAATCCGAGGTGAAGCCTTACTGGACCTGGTGCTCACTAATGTAGAGGAGAGCATTAGAGAAGTTAAGATTGGAGGCGGCCTGGGCTGTAGTGACCATGCTTTGAAGTTTGTGATCTTGAAGAATGCAGGCCTGGCAAAAAGCAGAGCTAAGACCCCGTGCTTCAGGAGAGCAAACTTCTGGCTGCTCAAGGAACTGCTGAGTGGGATCCCCTGGGAAACTGTCCTTAAGGGCATGGGCACAGAACAGAGCTGGCAGCTCTTTAAGGACACCCTTCTGAGAGCACAACTCTCCATCTCCCAGCAGAAGTTGAGCAGGGGAGGCAGGTGACCATTGTGACTGTGCAAGGACTTGCAGCTTAAACTGAGGGAACAGAGGGAAATGTACAGGAAGTAGAAGCAGGGTAGTGTATCCTGGAAGGAATACAGGGCTGTTGTCCGTGTGTGTAGAGATAGGATTAGGAAAGCCAAGGCACAGATGGAGCTGAACTTGGCCAGGGCTGTGAAAGACAACAAGAAGGGGTTCTACAGGTACGTAGGCAGGAGGAGACAGGCCAAGGAGAGTGTTCCCCCTCTGATGAAAGGTAATGGGGAGCTGGCTTCCTCAGACATAGAAAAAGCTGAGGTGGTCAATGAGTGTTTTGCCTCAGTCTTCATGAGTGGTCAGGCTTCCAATGTCTGCCAGGACCCTGAGCCTCTAGGTGAGGGTGTGGGGAGTGGTTTCTGTCCCACTGTAATGGTGGAACAAGTCCGAATCCTCTTCACGAAATTGAACGTGTGTAAGTCCATGGGGCCAGATGATATCCATCCTAGGGTTCTGAGAGAGATGACTGATGTGGTTGCTGAGATGCTGTCATGGTTTTATGATTTTTGGTCATCAGTATTCCACACCATAACATCATGTGATGCATTGGGGGTGGGGTTTGGTGTCTGCCGGGTGTTCGTCCGTCGGAGAAGAACTACATTTCCCCAGGAGACTTTGAGGTCAGCAAGGGGATATAACTCCAAGCAAAGTCACCTGATCCTCCTTCTTCGCCTGCTCTTCGCTATCTGCGCTTCGCCGCCTGCGCTTCGCCATCTGCACTTCGCCGTCCGTACTTCAGTCACTCAACTGGACTGCACTTCTCACCCCAGCATTGTGGTGAGGTCTATACAATTCAAACAGACTCTCTCTCTCTCTCTCATTGTATTTTGCTAATACTATATTTAGTAAAATCATTTGTTCCACCTCAGATCAGTGCTGTTGTTTTCAAGTATTTTGGGGTCCCCTGCTTCCCCTTTCCCAGAGGCGCGGATCCGCAGATCCCTCCGCCCTGCTGGTCACGGAACTGGGCTGGACCAGCCCATAAACCGCTGACAGATGCTCTTTGAAAAATCATGGCTGTCTGGTGAAGTTCCCAGTGACTGGAAAAAGGGAAACATTACTCCCATTTTTAAGAAAGGGAGAAAGGAAGACCCAGGGAACTACAGACTGGTGAGCCTCACCTCTGTGCCTGGGAAGATCATGGAGCAGATCCTCCTAGAAACTATGTTAAGGCACATACAAGACAATGAGGTGATTTGAGACAGCCAGCATGGCTTCAACAAGGACAAATTGTGACTGACCAATCTAGTGACCTTCTATGGTGGAGTGACGTTTTCGGGGGATGGGGGGAAGGGTGGTGATGTCATCTATGTAGATTTCTGCAAAGCCTTTGACATGGTCTCTCACCACATCCTTCTCTCTAAATTGGAGAGGCATGGATTTGAAGGATGGACTGTTTGATGCATTAGGAATTAGCTGGCTGGATGCAGCAAAAAGATTGTGATCAATGTCTCTGAGTCAGGGTGGAGGCCGGTTACAAGCAGTGACCCCTCAGGGGTCAGACTTGGGATTGGTGCTCTTCAGCATCTTCATCAATGACATAGACAGTGGCATCGAGAGCACCCTCAGCAAGTTTGCCGATGACACCAAGCTGAGTGGTGCAGTCGATACACTGGAAGGAAGGGAAGCCATCCAGAGGGACCTGGACAGGCTGGAGAAGTGGGCCCATGAAAACCTAATGAGGTTCAACAAGGCCAAGTGCAGGGTGCTGCACTTGGGTTGGGGCAATCCCAGGCATTTATACAGTCTGGGGTAAGATCTTGAGAGCAGCCCTGCGGAGAAGGACTTGGGGGTCCTGGTGGGTGAGAAGCTGGACATAAGCCAGCAATGTGCCCTTGCAGCCTGGAAGGCCAACTTTGTTCTGGGCTTCATTAAAAAAGGGGTGGCCAGCAGGGAGAGGGAGGTGATTGTCCCCCTCTACTCGGCTCTTGTGAGGCCCCATCTGGAGTACTGCATTCAGGCCTGGGGCCCCCAGGACAGGAAGGGCATAGAGCTCTTAAAGTGAGTCCGGAGGAGGGCCACTAAGATGATCAGAGGGTGGGAGCACCTCTCTTGTGAGGAAAGGTTGAGGGAACTGGGCTTGTTTAGCTTGGAGAAGGGAAGGCTCCAGGAAGACCTCATTGAGGCCTTCCAGTACTCGAAGGGAGCTTATAAATAGGAGCAGGAACGGCTGTTTATGAGGGTGAATAGTGATAGGACAAGGGGGAATGGTTTTAAACTGAGACAGGGGAGGTTTAATTTAAATATTAGGAGGAAGTTTTTAACACAGAGGGTGGTGACACACTGGAACACGTTGCCCAAGGAGGTTGTGGATGCCCCATTCCTGGAGGCATTCAAGGCCAGGCTGGATGTGGCTCTGGGCAGCCTCGTCTAGTTGTTGGCAACCCTACCCACAGCAGGGGAATTGAAACTAGATGATCCTTTTCAACCCAGGCTATTCTATGATTCTATGATCTGATCCAATGTTCTCTTCCATTGCGTTTTGCTATTTTCACCTCTTTTTGAGTCTTTGTTGAAATGCATGATGGTAACTTTAACCCTGTTAATGAACATGAAACATTGGGACAGGACACGAAATGACATTAGGCTTTAGGTGAAAAGAGCCAAGAAAGGGGAAAAAAAAAAGAAATGCAAGCAAACAGTGTTATTAGAGAGAGGAAGGAAGTGCCGAGGAGGAGGAGAAAGGAAAAATGGAGTAGGGATGCAGCCCTACAGAGCCCAGCTTGCAGCCTGAGTGCTCTGTTTTATTTTCATTCAATTGAAAAATATTTTACTAGTGGCGTCACCTCTGCCTGAACGCTCTACCTGGCCACACGCCCCAGTGCACTGAGGGATCCTTTCATGGCTTCTCTCATCTTCCTTCTCAAAATGGTGAGGCTTGGAAGTGCTTGGCGTGGAGGTGCGTTTTGGTTTGGCTGCTCAGCTCTCCAAACTGATCCCCACCCAGTGACATTATCTTGGTTTTAACTTGCAAAAAATAAAAAAAAAAGAGAGGGAGAGGGAGAAGCTCTGTAAGAGCTGGCTCAGTCCTTTTCTACCCTTCTAACCTCACTGTTGAATCCATCATGGTTCCAGGTCCCCAAGTTGTGACCATGGTGTTGGCGGATCTTGGAGTGAACCTGGGGATGGAGATGAGCTCCTTCCCTTAGGCCCCTCATCCCGGCTGGTTGGCAGAGTTAACAGCTCATTTCTTGCCCATTTTTCCCTTTTCTCATTCATCTTCTCTCCCCGTTTCTGAACCTTACTGTCCATTTTTTCCCTATTTTCTCCTCATTCTCTTCTTATGCTTTCACAACCCCGGTGTTCCATCACTCTTCCAGCTCATGAGTACCCGTAACCACCTTGGGGATGGAGTGGGGCATCCAGCACGGGCCACATTTCTTGGAAGTCCCTATTTCTGGAGGTGTTTGATAACCATGGAGATGTGGCATTTGGGGACATGGTCAGTAGGTGTGGTGGGGGTGGGCTTGGGGATCTTGGAGGTCTTTTCCAACCTTCACGATTCTGTGACTCTATGACTTTTAATGACTTTTTAGGGTAAAGCACAGCCCCTCATGATTTTCCTAGATATTCCCTTTTTGCTGGGCAGGTGGAAAGGCAGATTTCTGCCTGAAATGAATCACTCTGTTGAGGCATTGGAGTATTGTTGCAAGTACATCCATAGTTGTGTACACAATAAGGGAGCCGTATTCGATGTATAGTAATTTTCTTTCTGCATAGATTTTGTTTCTAGGGATGCCAATGCTGATTCAGTGAGTACACTGCTCATGGTGGTGTGCCTTGCAGCCACATGGCTCCATGGGACAGAGCCACCTCATATCCCATTCCCTCCAGCCCAAACCTCCCAAATCTCATTTTTAAGTCTGAGAATGCAGACTTCGGGGAGGTGGGGGAAGTCCAAACACCCTTTTCTTTTACAACTGGAGGAGTTGGCTCACACATGGTTGACTCAGTGGTGGAACCAATGGCACTGCCTTTGGTGTGCTACAAATTCCCAGGATGTGCTGCTCTGTATGGAAGCCCTATAGGGTTGCTGCACCCTCAATTTTTTGGAACAGAGCAAGTGGATAACCCCATGAAGCCATCCTGCAAGCAGGAATTGGATAGCAGCAGTTTTATTTGAAAAAGGAGTGGGGAGCTGAGGTTGCATCACTGTGTTTGAAGTGATGGATTTATTTTCTTTGGAAGCCAAGCTGAGATGCTGGAGCTCACGAGAAGGAACAAACCCATAAATCTTCATGCCCAGAGTCCTGTGGGTTCACAGCACTTTGTCACAGCCCCATAAGAGACAGTAGAAAATGTCGTGGTGTCACTGACGTTGCCTGCAGCTTGCAGGACAGGCTGGGGAGTTGGCACGGTGCATGGAAGCAGAGTTGGGATGTGGGGACAGGTGGCCTCGGTGCCACCTCATTGCTGGGCAAAGCCACCTCCAGCACAGAGCAAGCAGCTGTTGGGGTTCTTCACCTGGGAGCAAGCAACTTTTGGGATTTTTCAATCCTGTCTGCTCTATGGCTTGGGACAAGCCACTGGCCCCATCTCTTGCAGAATGGAGGTGGCAGCTCCACCGTAGCACTGGAAGGGTTAATTACTTAATGAATGTAATACTGTCTCTAATTGCTCTGCATTATTAATCCTGAGCAAAATGAGAGGTGTGGGGAGGGCTGCATGGTCAGGCAGCTCTCGCCTTGTCAACTCCATCCTAGAAGCCTTCATTGGCCCTTGGGCTCTTGGTTGGCCAATTTGGGGGTTCTGGGCTGGTTCATCTGTCTGTCTGTCCATCTGCCTGTCCATCTGTCTCTGTGCCCCAGCCCCAGTGAGCACCAGGGCTTTTCCACATGCTCCAAGGAGCGTTCATGATTAGATTACGGAGGCAGACAGCAGTAATCATTAACTTACTCTGTCTGCGTGCTGTCTCCAGTCTGGCGCAGGGTGCTTTTCCCCCCTTGCAGGGCCCTGGCCCCGCGGCGGCAAAGAGGCTGTAAAGCCAGCTGGTAGGAATGAAGGAGAGGGCTGCTCTGCAGCAGATCTGGGAGTGGAATGTATTGTTAGGAATGCAGTAAATGCTCCAAGTGCCAACTCTGCTCTACTGTTTTCATAATGGTTATGCAGGGGCACAGTAGTGTGAAAAGGACTTTTGTTCCATGTTTCCATGTTTTGCAGAAGCCTTTCCCTGCCCTCTAGGAAGGAATGTGGAGTAGGGTGGGTGGTGGGCTTTTAAAAAAGAAATAATAATAATAATAATTATTATTATTGTTGTTGTTGTTGTTGTTTTTTAGGGAAACACTTGTTTTCACTCTTGCTTTAACTTTGGAGAGAACTGCAGGTTAGCATGCTGCAGGGAAGGGATTTTTTCGTGGTTGCAATGAGATGGTGTGTGTGTGTGTGTGTGTGGAATGCACTCCCAGCACAAATTGGGTGTTGGGTATATTGAAGCCGAACGCCCGCTTCAGCTTCACACAGGTGTTCGCAACCGTTAGGGACTCATCGGTCTGTCCATCTACCCCGGTGCACACCAATGTGGTGGAAGGTAAAAAGGGCATTTATTGAATCGTGACAGGAGTTTATATAGCCTTGTACAACTTCGTCTACGACCCTCTTAACTTGCGTAAGCACTTAGTAAGCACTTGGTAAGCACTTGCGTTACTACTTCCTTATCTGGTTGCTACTAGCAACTACTCGAGGGTGAAGTCTTTCTATGCTTACGTCTACATATCCCCCTCCCTATGCTCAAGCGTAACTACCATATTCTGAGAGGACCCTAACCGCGTACAACCGAAATCCCCGCATTACGCCTATACATGCCATTGTCCTCTCAGTTAAGCCTTGCCCCGTTACATCCCGATTCGCAAAAGAATCCCGCACTACCCTTATACCGCCTTGTTTTCTGCCTGCCTACAAGCTTTTTGCATTTTCCTGTATTCTACGTGATAATTAATAGTGCGATCAATCATTCGCTGTGTACAACCTAGCATAATTTGCAACAAGCAAGGCACGCAAACCAGCAAAAGCAGGATGACTACAAGTCCCATAAGTAGACCCTTCAGCAGATGTATACCCCATTCCCCTATGCACCCGAACAGTCCACGCAGCCAATCTCCAATCGGGTCCTTTTCCACGCCGATCTTGTTAACGTGTTCCTTCATAAACTGGAGCTTCTTGTGTATGGATTCACTGTGGACGTCGAAGGGGTTCCAATACCCGTCCCACTATCAGCTGGCAAATAGTGGGGGAACACGCCATCCCTTGAGGCAGGACCTTCCATTGGAATCTGCGCGCAGGAGCCTGGTTATTAACAGAAAGAAGGGTGAACGCAAAAGCTTCACGGTCCTGCTCCGCAAGGGGAATAGAAAAGAAGCAATCCTTGAGGTCCAGTACCATCAGGGGCCAGCCACGCGGGAGCGCCGAAAGAACTGGTGCCCCTTGTTGGACTGCCCCGAAAGGAACTAATTTAGCATTAACAGCACGCAAGTCATGCAGCAGGCGATAGGATCCGGAAGCTTTCCAGATCACAAAGACAGGGGTATTCCAGCAGCTAAGCGAAGGTTCTATGTGCCCTAATTGTAATTCCTTTTCAACTAAATGTATTAGCGCTACTAATTTAACCTCGGGAAGGGGCCACTGATCAATCCACACAGGGGTGTGGTCTGGTTTCCACTTCAGTGGGATAGCTAGATGTAACGCTACAGTAAGAACAGTGGCCCTTTTTATAAATTTGTCAGCCGGAGCCCCAAACCCTGCAAACAATCTCTCCCCAGGATGCTTCCCTTAACCAGGGCTACCACTGGGAAAATAATCAGAGGTCGCTCCAAAGAACCATCTCGATCCCATACTCCCATCTCTATCTCTGTTGACTACCGCCATAACTAGAGGTTGGATGGCTGACGACATAGCCGCAGCTATTCCCTGGTCCGTGAGTGGAGTAACCTTCTGCCTGTCTAGAACATATTTAATTATCTCTCCCGGTGTCGTTAATGTGGAGGGTGCTGCTCGTATAAGCTGTTGGACATCTGGGTGTGACTTCTGTCTAAAGCAATCAATGATCACGGGGGCTCGTGCCGAGGATGGAAGGTCCGACCCTTCAACCGCCTTTATGAGGAGATTGGCAAAATCCACAAAGGACTCCGACGGTCCCTGTGTGATGTCCGCCCAAGGGTCTGTAGGCTCCGCTAACCGGGCAACTTCCCTAAACGCCTGGAGAGCCGACACCGTGATAGCAACCAACTCCCCCGGTCTCAAAAGCACGGCCTGGCCCTCTGGGTTCCCAGCCATTCCATCCGCCAGGCCTTTTAAACGATCTAAATTAGTTCGCTCCCCTCGTCTCTGACCATTCGCAGGGTGTCGAGGGTCTCGAGCAGCCGCCGCTATAACCGTGTATAGCTGGACATCCCAAGCGTCCGACCACAGGGCATATTGGGCGGGGGCTAGTATGACCCTCATAAGATTCGTGACGTCATGCGGCAGCAGCGAGGAAGACATAAGTGCTTCCACTTCTGCCATAGTAATTGGAGATCGTAAACCTTTGGTCCTGACTGTGTCGGCTAATCGCGTAATCTGTTTCGGCTCCAAAGGGGTCCAAGCCGGTCCCTCTGTTTTTATCACTACGGGCATGGCCACCACGGACGGGGCCGCCGTTGCGAGCTCCTCCCTAATCCTCGCCCAATCAGTAAGGGCCGAGCTATGGCAACCACGCCCCTGTTCCATCCCCCATGGAGAAGGGGGGGCAGAGGGGGGGGCAGGAGCAGCGATTTGCTGTTCCACCCTGACGGACCCCTCCTTTCCCCCGCCCATTCCCTGTTGATCTACCGCCCCTTTAACGTCACCCCCTCCCCACGCGGCGAGAGAAGGATAGAGGGAAAAGCCACACCCATAAGCTGGCGGGGGGGCCGCCGGCGGAGGAGCCGCCGCAGCCGAGAGATAAGGCTCGAGCTGTTCTTTGTCTCGAATCGGCGGTTCGAGCGCGGCCCCTGTCTCCGTCGGCGCCATCTTCTTTTCTTGCTGCGCAGCCGTTTTCTCCTTCTCCTCTTCGACCTGGGGCTCGGTAGTCGGTTTTCCTGTGGGAGAGACCTTTCCTCCCCCCAGACCCAACCAAAACTTCGCCTGTTCAGATATAATCTGCTCCTCTCGCGCTGCCTTCAGCGCTCCCAAGACCAACCCCCAGGTTTTCAACTCCCCTGACTTCCCGAGTACCATCGTCCGCTGGGAAAGTGCTGCGGTGATGGAATCCCAGGACCCCGGGGAATACAAATCGGAGGGGGATGGAAGCAGTCCCTCCTTTTGTAAAAGGGACAGCATTGCCCCTATGTCCTTCTTAGAAGGTACAGTCTTCCCGCAGTAGGTCTTACACGCGGACGAAATCACCTTTATGACGGCCTCCATGTTCACTCCGTCCCGCAGACTGAACTCGAACTCCCACCGGGCTCCTCTTCCGATGGGTTCCTGGGTCCTCGGCAGGTTAAGCAGGCTCCCGGCCGTAGAGCCCCCTCCGACGCTACCCAGCTTCCACTCTCCTAAGCCGCAGCCCCCTCTTCTAGGGTCATCGCCTCCTTCCCCAAGGGAGACGGATGAGAGCAGGATCGCCACGCCGCCTGTGGCCGACCACTATTCCCTAACGATCACGTCGGGGTCACCATATGAAGCCGAACGCCCGCTTCAGCTTCACACAGGTGTTCGCAACCGTTAGGGACTCGTCGGTCTGTCCATCTACCCCGGTGCACACCAATGTGGTGGAAGGTAAAAAGGGCATCTATTGAATCGTGACAGGAGTTTATATAGCCTTGTACAACTTCGTCTACGACCCTCTTAACTTGCGTAAGCACTTAGTAAGCACTTGGTAAGCACTTGCGTTACTACTTCCTTATCTGGTTGCTACTAGCAACTACTCGAGGGTGAAGTCTTTCTATGCTTACGTCTACAGGTATATATGTGGAAATAGTGCCCCACTCTGCTATGGGTTTAGGACAGCCTTTACAACCCTTCTAGAGTGCAACCCACATAGCTCTGTGTTGTCAGAAGGGGGACGACACTTGGGGAGCCCTCACATCATCATGCTCCAGCACATTTCTGGGACCAAATTCCCCATTTTGTGCTTCAGGGTTGGATTGATGGTGATGGGTTGGGGTTGGACTGGGTGATCTTAGTGGTCTTTTCCTCCGTAATGATTCTGTGATCTGGGAGGGCTGGGGGCTGCATTTGGGAGGGCCATGACCTGCCATGGCTTCAATGTCCACAATTTATGCCTGTGCTGGAAGGGTGACAGGCAAGGTGCTGTCACCAGGGTGGGAGTTTTGACAAGCTCAGGGCTGGTTTGCCTAGTTGGAAGCCAGGAGCTCTTTGCTGGTTTCTTCTTTCTCTGAAGGTCTCTTGGTTGGGTTGAGGTGCAGAAGGGGTGTTCTCTGCTGGATCCAGGCAGGGAGATGTTGGCTCACTGACAGGATCTAGGGTCAGCACCACGCCCCAATGGTTGATGTTTAAGAAATGTGGAGATATGGCACTTAGGGATGTGGTCAGTGGGCATAGTGGGGATGGATTGGGGTTGGGCTTGGAGATCTTGGGGGTCTTTTCCAACCTCAGTGATTCTGTTATCATTGGGGCTTGCTGAAATCTCCCAGAATGACATAAAAATGAGATCATACTGGCTCGTATGGAATGCCCAGCTGGAGCATCCCAGAGTCTTTGGGATACAGTGAGGACACACATGGTATAAATGGGGTCTTGTGAGGAGATTGGCTTAAACCCCCTTGAAAACTACCTACCATCCCAGAGGAGTGTCCCTATCCCCACTCCCTTTTTCCTTCCTACTTCATCTGAGTAGGGTGCAGCACGGCACAGGAGGCGGAGGAGGAATTCCCATTCTGCTGCTTTGAGAAAAAAGAACAAAGTTTCCCACACCTTTGAGGGGTGCAGCAGGAGAGGCAGATAAAGAAGGTTCTTTAAATTAAAACTTCAAAAATAATTAGACTGACTGTATACTAAATAACAGTAAAGTGGCACATTTACTGTAAATATTATGAATGGATTTGGCTGCCTTCTCCATCTCCACCCTTCCTCTAAGGCTTCTAAGGCCTTCTCTGAGCTGAGTCAAAATCTGGCTTTCAGACAGTGCACTACTCTATAATTTGCATGGCTGATGAGGCCCCAAACCTGGTGCAGAGGAAGCTGGAGTCAGCTGACTCCACTCTAACCATTGCAGATGGCAGACAGGCGCTTCTGGGGTGTGCATGGGGATTTTTTTCCCCTTGTGCTGCATCAGGCTCAGCCCAGTGGCTTGGAAAGAAAATGGGCACAAAGAAGGATTCTTCTCGGGTAATTTTTTAATTGATTAATCACTGTAATTAGACAGTAGCAATGACTAATAGGATGTTTGTGAATCAGATTTCTGGGTTGGTGGATTCCACGAACCCATCAGTTTCACTTGCATTCTTTTGTTGCTGTCCCCTCTATCCCATCAGTGTGCCTTATAGGGTTTGTTTTCTTACTTTTATGCCTTGCATTAAGCCTCAAGGGTCAGGGTCAGGTTCAAGCTGGACACTCCCTTAGAAGAAGGGTAGCCCAAGGTGCCACCACACTGGGCTGGAAACCATCAGGGATGTCCTCAGGGAGCACCTCTCCTCTTCCCACCATCCAACCCTACCTCATTTCTGTCCTGGTTTCACAAAGGGATTTTTGCCATGAAGGCACTGGAAATTCTTGCTTGGGTCCCCATGGAATGCCTGGATATGGAGTCCCCATGGGATATAGAGCAGAACACTCCCATTAATGCATTGCACACCACTAAATGGGACTGAACCAAAGCCCTGGTTGGAAACATTGGGAAATTCCAAACTCTATCCCACTTCCGCGAACAAAAGTTATGGATATGGATTTTTACTCAAGGTTGACTTATTTTGCTGAGATCAAGGAGCCATTAAAGCAGTTGAGTGGGCAACTCACTAATAAATTAAAGAAATCGTCTTAAGGCTCTTTAGCCAGCATGATTGCTATATAGGCTGAGTAATAAGAGCTGCCTAATTAGAGAGGGATACAAATGTAAGGTCTAGCCTGTTGATCCATGGATTAAGGGTTCCCTATGCACCCAATGACATGATGAGCTGGAATGGCTCTTAAAGGGATGTGAGGGTCTACAGTGTGAATAACCCATAGATTAAGGGCTCCCGAAGCATGTGTTGGCATGACTGACTGTCACAGCGTTTTGGGGCCTCAACATGGTCCCTTCAGTGGGAGTATCCCTGGGGGGTTATTGCTGTGGAGTGGAACACATGAAGATCACTAAATTTGCCTTTCAGAAACCACCCCGGCCATCAAAAGCAAGGGAGCTGAGATAGAAAAAGATTGGGGTAAACGTTCCCCTGTGCAGTGTCTGCCCACAAGCTCCAGAAAAGGCACAAAGACCCTTTTCTACAGTAGGCTGTGTTTTTTAATTTGGATTTCTCTTTGCTTTTGCAAGGCATACCTGGAAATCTGGCTTTGAAGGATTTTTCTAGACTTGTTTTTTTTTCTATTTGTTTGTTCCCCTGCCCAAGGGCCTTGTGAATGACCTGAGAGATTAGGAGAGAAGGGACATTGTCCTGTTTTGTGCCCATTTCCCTTGGCTTTGATTAGCTTTGGGCATGCTCAGTGCTCTCTGCGCCTTGCTTCAATTCCTGGTGACTCCTTGAAGAACTCAGCCAAATTCATCCCTTCTCCATCCCTTCCATCTTGGTTGGATGTCTCCATTTCTTCCATCTCGGAGAGCAGCAGAAGATGGGGGGCATAGCACAGTTCTCAGCTCACCAATGCCACTTGAAGTCAGCAAAGGGGGATTACCAGTTGTAATGCGCTGAGCTCGCTTTCAGCCTCAGCCCTGGACAGACAACAGCCTAGCCCTTTCCTTTTTTTTTTTTTTAGCAGATGCCCTCTGTGTGTGCTGACATAAAGGAGGAGGGGCTTTTGTTTCATCTGGTCTTAATGCTCTGTGCACATGTTAATTTATCTGCTGCCAGTTCATTCCCATTACAATATGGTCATGGGTATGGGGCCACCACCTGGCCACTGTGGTAAAAGTGAACAAAAAAACTTTTGTACAAATATATTAACAAAAGCGGAGGGCTAAGGAGAGTCTCCATCCTTTACTGGATGCAGCGGGGAATGTGACCACTGAGGATAAGGAAAAGGCTAAGATTCTTAATGCATACTTCACGTTCATCTTTGAAAGTCAGACTAGTTATCCTCAGGGTACTCTAGCCCCTGATCTGGAAGTCTTAGATGAGGAGCAGAATATACCCCCCCATAATTCAGGTGGAAATAGAGACCTACTACTCCACCTGGACTTCCACAAGTCCATAGGGCCAGATGGGATCCACCCGAGGGTGCTGGGAGAGCTGGCAGAGGTGATAGCCAAGCTGCTTTCCACCATCTATCAGTGTTCCTGGTCAACTGAAAAGGTCCCAGTGGATTGGAGGCTTGCCAGTATGACTCCCATCTACAAGGAAGATCAGGGGAACTACAGGCCCGTCAGCCTGGCCTTTGTACCAGGAAAGGTTATGGAGTAGATCATCTTAAGGGATATCACATAGCTTGTGCAGGACAGCTCGGGGTTCAGGCCTAGCCAGCATGGGTTCATGAAGGGCAGGTCCTGCTTGACCAACCTGATCTCCTTCTATGATCCCACCTGGTGAATTAGGGAAAGGCTAATTGACATACTCTACCTAGACTTCAGCAAAGCTTTTAACACTGTCTCCCACAGTATTCTCCTGCAGAAGCTGGCAGCCTGTGGCTTGGGTGGATGCACTCTCTGCTGGATAAAGAACTGGCTGGATGTTACATCCAACTGATGATGGGTCACAAATGATGTTCCCCAGGGGTTAGTATTGGGTCTGTTCTGTTTAATATCTTTATTGATGACCTGGATGAGGGCATTGAATGCACCCTCAGTAAGTTTGCAGATGACACCAAGCTAGGAGGAAGTGTCAATCTGCATGGGGGTAGCAGGGCCCTATAGAGGGATCTGGACAGGCTGGATAGCTGGGCTGAGGCCAATGGGATGAAGTTCAACAAGACCAAGTGCCAGGTCCTGCACTTTGGCCACAACAATTTCAGGTAACACTACAGGCTTGGGGCAGAGTGACTAGAAGACTGTCTATAAGAAATGGACCTGGGGGTGTTGGTCAATGCTCAGCTGAACATGAATCAGCAGTGTGCCCAGGTGGCCAAGAAAGCCAATGGCATCCTGTCCTGTATTAGAAATAGTGTTGCCAGCTGGAGCAGAGAGGTGATCATCCCCCTGTACTCAGACCTGGTGAGGGAACACCTTGAGTACTGTGTTCAGTTTTGAATCCCTTTACCCCACCACAAGAAAGACATCAAGGCCCTGGAGCATGTACAGAGAAGGGCAATGAAGCTAGTGAGAAGTCTGGAGCACAAGTCTTATGAGGAACAGCTGAGGGAGCTGGGATTGTTCAGTCTGGAGAAGAGGAGTCTCAGGGGAGGCCTTATCACTCTTTACAACTACCTGAAGAAAGGTTGTGGTGAGGTGGGGGTTGGCCTCTTCTCTTGTGTAACTAGTGATAGGACTAGAGGGAATGGCCTCAAGTTGCACCAGGGGAGATTCAGATTGGTTGTTAGGAAATACTTCTCTGAAAGACTGGTCAGGTGCTGGAACGAGCTGCCCAGGGAGGTGGTGGAGTCAGTATCCCTGGAGATGTTCATGAAACATTTAGACATTGTGTTGAGGGATGTGGTTTAGTGGGAAATACTGGTGATAGGTGGATTATTGGACTGGATGATCTTGGAGATCTTTTCCAACCTTGGCGATTCTATGATTCTACCTGTTCCTGTTGGGATATGTTTTTGGGTCTGGGGCTACCACCTACCCATTCCCATTGGGATGTTGGTCATGGGTATGGAGCCACCACTGGGAGTGGTTGGGCAAGGGTACTCCAAAATGGGCAGCCCGTTGCTCCCATATCAAGGCTGGTGTTTGGTGGGAAACCCCAGTCCAGGCATTCCATAGGAATGCTGTAGAAGAGGGAGGGGGTGTTGTGGTAGGAAGAGCATGGGCAGACCCTTCCGGGCAAAGCTCTCCAGCCGTGTCAGTCTGCAGTTTAAACACTTCTGCAGTTGGGTAGTGTAATTGATGTGTATTCATAATATCACTGGGAAAAGATCCAATTAGAGGTATTTAAAGGCCTAATCAGGAGTGGTGATACTCCTAATTCCCAATTGCAGTGATGGTGCAGATAGCTTCTGACTTGATCGGATAGGAGCATTCAGGCAGGTCCACAGTGCAGTGTGTGCTCCACACACTGTTTTCTTTAAAAGTCATTTGATTACAGGAAAACCTTTAGCTATGTCAAAATAAAGCAAAACAAAAGATCCCCTTCCCACCTCCCCCCTCTGTTTTTTGTGAACTTGGCACTGGGACAAGGCTATGAGTTGGAAACCTACTGAGACTCTGGCTTCTCTGCCTCTGGGCTGCAAAAGTTGCTTTAAATTCCACCAGAACCCTGAAATGAGCTAAGTTTCAGTTGAATTTGTTTCAGTTCTTCCTCAATGAAAAATAACTTTTTCTTTTTACTTTTCCGTTATTTATTTGTTCTTCACAATGTTTGCACAATGCCCTCGGTCTTGTTGGGCCCCCAGGCAGTTGTCATGCAACCACAGAAAATAATAATAAACCACCAATAGCAGTGAATGAAGGGGTGCTTAATAATGTATCAACGTTTTATGGGCTGGTTCAGCATGGTTCCGTGACTAGTGGGGCAGAGGGATTTCGCAAAAAAAAGAAAAGGGAAAGAGGGAACCCCAAAATAATTAAAAACAGCGGCAACGATCTGAGGAGAAACAAACTAATTTACTAAATATAGTGTCGAAATGCAAGATAACACACTATAATACAATATAATTAGAATTGAAGCTAATAAATCAAATGTAATGAGAGGTTGTTCGAAAGGTGGAAAGCCCTCACCATAACACTGAGGTGAGATGTGCAGTCTGGTTGAGCAGCAGGGAGGAGAGCCAGATGAAGAAGAGAGCATCAGGAGACCTTGCCAGGGGTTATATCTCCTCTCTGACCACAAAGCTCCCTAGGGTATGTAGTTGTTCCTCTCTTCCAGACAGGTGCCCAGAACTGGAGCATTAATGCTTTAAGTCCCAGTGCACTACATGATGTTATGATGTGGAATACCGATAACCAAAAATCATAAAACCATGACATAATGCAATAAGGGCATGCATGTTTCCAGCCCAGAGCAACAGCATTGTTTGCTGGGATGTGGGAGTGCTCAGAGCTTGCTGGGACCCCTCCAAGCATTTAGGAAGGGATGTGTGTGCTCTGAGGAGCTCATAAAAAGCACAGTTTTAACTCAGTACAGGAATCCTGAAGAGTTGCTCAGCCGTTGGTGTCCTGGTTGTGAAGCAGCCCTGGTGACCTGCGAGTTGCAAATTTTCCAGGATTTTTTTTTGGGGGGGAGGGGAGGCCACAATTTTCCCAGGGCTTGTGTTTTTGGGTGGTTTTGCAGTAGGGTTCATTGTCGAGGTTGGGCCAGGTCTGTTGGAAACATCCAAATAATTTTTGGTCAGGACGGTATCTCTGATAAAAGCAGATTTTATTCGCGATTGCAATGGCGGGCGTCCCACAAGCAGGAGCGCACCTATGGACACAACGTGACAGTTTTTATACCCTTTTTTTCCCTTTCCCCATCTCCCTGCCCCGTTTCCCCATTGGCTGGGTACTCCAGGTTCACCATCTTATCACATTTTACATTTGTTGATTCGTGTGTTATCAGGTGTCAGTCGGTAGCCATCCTGTTGTCTCCAAGATGTCTCAGTGCTCTTCTTGTTGCATTGACATGGTGATTTTCTCCAAAGTCCTCGTTAAACAAGGAGCACCGGGGGGGGGGGGGGGGGGAGGGGGGGGCGCCAGGCATTCCTCCCTACCTTCTTCAGACACTCCCTGAAGCACGTAATGAATTGTCCTTTTAACTTGAGCAGGATACTGTTGCAATGTGTGTGACACCTACATATTACTTTTGTGGAAGATTTATCTAGGGGATTACCAAGAGAAAACTTATCAGAGAACCCCTGATAAAGTAAAAAGGCCCCTGAAAAGAACTATTAGTTCTAATAAAGAACACAAATGGTAGAGAGAGACCATGAAATTAACAAAATTTTTATTTTGTTCTGATGCAGAAACAACATTCAATTCCCACAATTCCCCCTTTTTCTTTTTTTATACATTGTTGATTTCTGCAAAAAAAAATTATTGTTATTTATTTATTTATTTTAAGGCATTACCCTATATGTCTCCTCCTCTTCTTCACTTTCCTCGTTCCCCATTTCTCCTAATGCCATCATTTTATCCAAATACTGTGGTGGCTCCATTGGTGTTTGTTTTAATAGTGTTGTTTCAATCAATCGCTGTACCAGTCCTCTCACACAGGGGACAACACAGCATCCAATAGCCACTAGGGCTCCTGCTACTGTAATCAAAGAAGTAAATATTGATATAATTGCCCCTTTCCATTTACCAAACCAGGAGTCCAACCATCCAGTGATTGAAGTATCTACTCCTGAATTCTCTGCCAATTCATCGGCAAGGGTGGTAAGTCCTTGCAATGCCTTAGTTATTGTGCCATCTGGGGCTGTGTTATTGGGGATGAAGGTGCAACAGCGAGTACCCAACATTACACATACACCTCCTTTTTCTGCCAGCATCATATCTAGAGCAATCCTATTTTCCCAGGCTATGCTACTTGTGGCATCTAATTGTTCTGCAATTTCCTATATGGCACTTTTTGTATAATTTACAAATTGTTGTTGATTATAATAGATATAATTAATCCAATCTACATTCCTGTTGATCATCACCCACCAGGACAGTGACTCAAACCTGGGAAATCTTGTGCTTGGGTAGCTAAGGTAACATCAATTTCATGTGCGCTCATCATATCTTGTATATGCTGCTGAAGTTCCCTTAAGTCTAGCGAAGTGTTTGCATTGTCCCAAAAACCTTGCAAATGCTTTTTTATTTTGTGCCAAGGAAATGGAGTGGAATTGTATTCTACTGGTGTAACATATATGGATGAGTATTCTGCATTATTATTTGTTCACCCAATGGGCATGTTTGGTTAGCCTGAAAACAAAGAGGTAGTCCATCTAACTGTCCTGTATAGTTTACCGTCGCCGAATATTCCTGGATATGGTAATCAGAGTATTAACCCATGAACAGTGTTTGATTATTATACACAGGAATGTCTGCCATTTCTTCCCATGTTACCAGGTGAATCAATGGTGGATTTGGGACAAATGTCCAGCATGTCTCTGCAGATGCTACTTGGCGTAACAGAGCATACTTAATAGGAGGGCAAATACCTGGAGTCGACGTTGTTGTACCATCTCAAGATTGCATGTAATCGAGAGGCGCTGCATCTTTCTCCGAAGTTTTCCCATTTTGGTTTTGGGCATGCCGGATAAGTCGTTCTCGGATCCACCGGGGTGATGGTTCATCTGTAGGAAACACACAAGCATACCCTCGACCCCACATTAGTACTGGATCTGGCCCACGTAACTGCCCATCTAATGGGTCTCGCCAGTATATTAACGGTTTAGGTTTATCTGAGGGATTCCAATGTCTATCAGCTGCAGACAGCCCATCGTTGTCTACTTGCAAAAAATTAAGAATAAATAGGGTATGATTCAGTAAAGAGGTAGGTGTGTCCTTAAATCCCCATATTCCCTGTTCTAATTTTTTTAATTGTTGTTTGAGTAAATGATTGCATTTCTCTATGATGCCTTGGCCTTGTGGATTATAAGGAATACCAGTCTTGTGGTGAATTGAAAATTGAGCACAAAACTTTCAGAATGTAGTGCTAACATATTGTATGGGAGCTGCTGAATCACAGCCTGAACCTTTGATTAGTTATCTGAGGCAAGCTGTATGTCAGCCCTGGGAGCACAGGTGAAAGCAATTCACCTGTGCTGCAGGAAGGGGTGGAGCCAGGCTCCACCTCTCCAGACCCATTTAAGTGCTGACTGCCAGGGAAGAAGGATCTCTTCTGAGAGATCCACTCCTTTGGAGCCCTTTGCAGCGAGCCCTCTGCACGGGTAAGCGTTCCACCTGTTTTTTCTTTGTTTGCCTTGAGCCTGGCTCTTTTGTTGGTTTATTTCCACACCTTGACTATACAGCTATTTTTGATTGTACTTTTCAATTATATTATTTTTCCTTGATTGTACACTTGGCGAGCCAGGCAGGCTAGCTAAATACATCTAAATTTATATTATGTCTTTCCTCTGGAGTTTTTGTAAATGGATCAAAGAGGAGAACACTCTCCCCT
Organism: Perdix hodgsoniae; assembly: GCA_035772895.1. Lineage (NCBI taxonomy): Eukaryota > Metazoa > Chordata > Aves > Galliformes > Phasianidae > Perdix > Perdix hodgsoniae. Next base: position 13,283 of record JAPSGF010000233.1, on the reverse strand, counting down.
TAGATAAAATGATACCAGGACAGATCCCAGGATTTGTGGGATCTCCCTATTATGAATTGAGTGTCATCGAAAAATGGGGATCTGGGACACATCTCCCCACATAGCTTAGCTGAGTATTTTCAAGGACTCAGCAAAGATATATTAATTACAAAAGAAAGGCAACTAGCTGCCTCTATAGTAGCATGGCCTCTGCTAAAGGCTCTAAATACTTCTGAAATGAATAATAATATCTTAAGTGAGAACCAACTTCTTAAAGACTGTATTGAAAAATTAGAACAGGAACTTAGCCTGTTAACAGGGAAAAAAAAAAAATCAACCCTACTCCCCATAGGCCAAGTTTGCAATATTACAATAACTAATGAGCAGGTTTCTGAACCAATAGATCATCTTGATCAAGAAGATAAAAGATCCAAGTCGGATCTTGAAGCTCCTATTTGTCTAGAACCACTGGAAGCCCGTCCGGTGTTAACTCAAAAAACAAAGAAAGTTCAAGATAGACCAGCAGGGGTGCCACCAGATCAATGGCCCCCTACCCAAATTTGTTTGCACGTGACAGCCCGGCCGTACACGGCAACAGAATGAATGGATCTAGTGCAGAAATTCCGACAAAGATCCAGAGAAAGTGTACCGGCCTAGCTGTTGAGAGACTGGGGGACTCTGGAGCAGAAAGTGTCATAGTAAGTGGCCCAGAAATACCTAAATTAGCCTCTATGACCACTGACCCTGCTCTTTGACAAAGGCTTTATGCGGGTAGTCACCACACTGATGAGAACCACTCTATAATTGCTTGGTTAATGGCGGCCAGCCGTATGGTGTGGCCAAACAAAACGGATATCCCTGTAAATTCAGGAATGTGGTCCTTCATGGAGGACCTTCAAAACTACATTAGGGAATTGGGTTTTAGAGAAGCTATCTATGAAGATACATTTGATGGACCCGACATGGTAAAATTCACAGCAGGAATGAGGGACCTAACCCTACAGCAAGCTCACTTAGATGGAACCTTGGTTTCCATATTAAACCCTCTAGTAGCCTCGGAAGCAGCGGTCCAGCAGGCTGCTCAGTTAGTAGCCGATTTAGGAGAGACGGAATGCCTAAGATCAAAACGTAATGTTAGATTATTAGAAGAGGCCGAAGTATTGCCAGTGACTAAAATCAAAATGCCTGCTACTTAGGCTTCTCAAGCGGAACCCATAATGGTTTCTTGGAAGCAAATGTGTAATGATTTAATCCGGGCTGGGGTTCAATTTGCTAAAATTGACCGCCAGCCTAATTATGTTCTCCTCCAGCTCTGGAGACAGTTGAGGGACAATCAAAAATTTCAAACTCACTCTAAAAAACCAAGGGTAAGAATCATAGAAAGAATACCGACACAGACGTGGAACTTAGAAGACTTTATTGTTCCCAATAGGAAAAAAAAAGCTACCTCAGGTGTCTCGGGCTACAATGCCTGAGACATCAGAGGCACAAGAATTATCCCTGGCGCAGTTCATGGCGTGACAGGGGATGTTAATCCCCCTAGGGCCTCCAGACGGGGCTGGAGGCCCTATGTAGAACTAACAATTTACTGGTCCCAGAAAAACACAGAAAGAGTTATGGCACTGGTAGACACAGGGGCGGAAACATCGATTATCTATGGAGACCCATCTAAATTTCATGGAGATAAGGTGATGATTGGTGGCTTTGGGGGACAAACTATTCCTGTCACACAAACATGGTTAAAACTGGGGGTTGGGCGCCTCCCACCCCGGGAGTATAAGGTATCTATTGCCCCAGTTCAAGAATACATACTGGGCATAGATATTCTATGGGGTCTGGCTCTCCAGACAACTGTAGGGGAGTTCAGACTTCGACAGAGATGCATCAGTATCCGGGCGGTGCAGGCGATATTGAGAGGCCATGCGAAACATGGGCCTATTTGCCTGCCAAAACCGGGACGGATTACTAATGTAATGCAATATAGACTCCCGGGTGGGCAGGAAGAAATATCGAGAACGGTGCAGGAATTAGAAAAAGTGGGTATTATAAGACCTGCACACAGCCCATATAACTCCCCCATATGGCCAGTGCGGAAGTCGGATGGCACATGGAGAATAACAGTGGATTATAGAAAATAAAATAAAGTCACGCTGCCTATTCAAGCGGCCGTACATAATATTGCCTCTCTAATGGACACATTGAGTAGGGAGATAAAAACCTATCATTGTGTCCTAGATTTAGTAAATGCATTTTTCAGTACCCCAAATGCTGAATGTACAATCAAAGAAAAAATAATATAATTGAAAAGTACAGTCAAATAGATGTATAATCAAAAATAAACCAATAAAGAGTTAGGCACAAGGGGAACAAAGAAAAACATGTGGACTGCTTACCCGTGCAGAGGGCTCGCAGTAAAGGGCTCCAAAAGAGTAGAACTCTCAGAAGAGATCCTTCCTCCGTGGCAGTCAGCACTTAAATGGGTCTAGGAGAGGTGGAGCCTGGCTCCACCCCTTCCTGCAGCACAGGTGAATTGCTTTCACCTGTGCTCCCAGGGCTGACATACAGCTTGCCTCAGATAACTAATCAAAGGTTCAGGCTGTGATTCAGCAGCTCCCATACACTGAGGAATCGCAAGACCAATTTGTGTTTACGTGGGGAGGCAGGCAGTGGTCCTTTCAGGTCCTGCCACAGGGGTACATGCACTCACCAACATATTGTCACAATCTAGTCGCGCATGACCTGGCTGATTGGAAAAAACCCGATGACGTTAATCTGTATCATTACATTGATGATCTCCTGTTGACATCCGACTCACTGGAGGCAGTAATGCAGGCGGCAGATTAGTTAAGCGCATATTTACAAAAGAAGGGATGGGCTATAAATCCCCAAAAGGTGCAAGGTCCAGGCCTGTCTGTAAAATTCCTGGGGGTGGTTTGGTCAGGAAAGACTAAAGTACTACCCAGTGCTGTTATAGATAAAGTTCAGGCGTTCCCAGTCCCTACAACATCGAAGCAGCTGCAAGAGTTTCTGGGTATATTGGGTTATTGGCGTTCCTTTATACCTCATATAGCGCAGCTGCTGAGGCCACTGTACAGACTCACAAAAAAGGGGCAGCTATGAGATTGGGGGAAAACAGTACAGGACGCTTTTCAACAGGTGGAACTGGCAGTTAAACAAGCCCAGGCGTTGGGTATATTTGATCCTACCCTCCCAGCCGAGTTGGATGTTCATGTGACTCAAGATGGCTTTGGCTGGGGCTTGTGGCAACGCCAGAGTTCTGTTCGGACCCCCATTGGGTTCTGGTCTCAGGTCTTGCATGGAGCAGAAGAAAGATACAGCATGTTTGAAAAACAGTTATTGGCTGCCTATTCAGCATTACAGGCAGTAGAGCCAATAACTCAAACAGCTGAAGTCATAGTTAAAACAACTCTGCCAATTCAGGGGTGCGTGAAAGATCTGACCCACCTTCCTAAGACAGGGGTGGCCCAAGCGCAAGCAGTGGCACGATGGGTCGCTTACCTCAGCCAAAGGAGCAGTCTGTCTTCATCACCTTTGAAAGAAGAACATCAGAAGATCCTCGGCCCAGTGACCTATCATAGTGATGCACCAAGAGAAACACTGGTCGCTCCACCAGAGAAGAGTCCCGTTCAGGAGGGGAAATATCCTATCCCTGAAGATGCCTGGTACACAGATGGGTCCAGCAAGGGTAACCCAAGCAAGTGGAGAGCAATAGCATACCATCCTTCGACCGAGACAATCTGGTTTGACGAGGGGGATGGTCAAAGCAGCCAATGGGCAGAATTACAAGCTGTGTGGATGGTTATAACCAAAGAACCCGATGATGGTATTTTGAACATCTGCACAGATAGTTGGGCTGTGTACTGGGGGCTCACTCTTTGGATTGCACAGTGGGCCACTCAGGAATGGACTATCCCCGCCCGACCAGTCTGGGGCAAAGACATGTGGTTAGACATATGGAAAATAATTTAACACAGGACTGTATGTGTCTACCATGTTTCTGGTCATCAGCCCCTACAGTCACTGGGAAACGATGAGGCTGACACACTGGCTTGAGTTAGATGGATTGAGAATTCACCATCTGAGAACATCGCCCGTTGGTTACATCAGAAACTACGGCATGCAGGACAAAAGACAATGTGGGCAGCTGCTAAAGCATGGGGACTGCCCATACAACTACCTGACATTGTCCAGGCATGCCAAGATTGCGACGCTTGCTCTAAGATGGGACCGAGATCATTGCCCAAAATAACAGCCCATCTTGCCAGAGGACACAATCCTCTCCAGTGATGGCAGGTCAATTATATTGGACCCCTTCCTCAATCCAAGGGGGCGAGATATGCCCTGACCTGCGTAGATACTGCAAGTGGGCTTCTACAGGCTTATCCGGTACCAAAAGCAAACCAGGCGTATACCATCAAGGCACTCACTAAACTGATGTCTGCCTATGGGACACCTCAAGTCATCGAGAGCGACCAAGGAACTCATTTCACTAGTGCAATGATACAGCGCTGGGCAGAAGAAAATAACATCGAATGGCGATTCCACCTGCCATATAATCCAATGGGGGCTGGTCTCATTGAACGTTATAATGGTATTCTTAAGGCCGCCCTGAAGACAGACTCCCTGTCCCTGCAAGGATGGACAAAGAGACTGTATGCAACTCTGCGGGACTTAAATGAAAGACCTCGAGATGGCAGACGCAGTGCCTTGAGAACGTTGCAGACCACATGGGCCACCCTGCTTAGGATCCAAATTACGGGCACTGATCATCAGATAAAACCCCAGATAGGTAATGAAAACAGTCTTCTGCTCCCTGCCCCTGAGAACTTAGAACCAGGTACTCATAGGATAAAATGGCCTTGGAAGGTGCAGGTAGGACCCAAGTGGTGTGGCCTACTTGCACCTTGGGGGAGACTGTTGGAGGTGGGAGGCTCAGTAGTCCCTCCAGTAATAGGTACATGGCCTACTGATACTGTGGTCAACACTCCGATCTTCATTGCTCAAGGGACCCCCATCATGTCCCTATGGCAGATCAGGACACCTCCTCTGGTGCCTGATATAGTTATGCAGCTGCAGATATCAGGTCAAAAAGTGTGGTACATGCGTCTGGGATGTGCCCCAATACAAGCGGAAGTGTTGACCCAAGATAGAAACACGGCCTGTATCTTGCCCTGGAGAGCGGACCTACCCCTCCTGTTACCTCTGAAACATCTCTATTACTCCCCCTGAGTCTTTGAACCTTCAGGATCACTGGAAGGAACATAATACTAACAAGACATTGCAGTATTGCAATCTGATCATGTGTAACGCCTGACGATGGTCTACATGGGACTGATGAAATGTAGGATGGACCTGCACCTCCTGACCGCATGCCTCCAGTAACATCATCCAGCACTGGCCCATAAAAGAAGATCAACGGTTCACCAATCATCACTTGTCTTGAATTGTACCAACGTGCATCGCAACAGAAATTGTATAAGCGTCGCGATATAATGGATCTCTGTAGTAGGGAAAGCTTACCCTATAGTCAACCTAATCATTTGGTTCACGCTGTGAAGGGGTGGAGTGTATGGGAGCTGCTGAATCACAGCCTGAACCTTTGATTAGTTATCTGAGGCAAGCAGTATGTCAGCCCTGGGAGCACAGGTGAAAGCAATTCACCTGTGCTGCAGGAAGGGGTGGAGCCAGGCTCCACCTCTCCAGACCCATTTAAGTGCTGACTGCCAGGGAAGAAGGATCTCTTCTGACAGATCCACTCCTTTGGAGTCCTTTGCAGTGAGCCCTCTGCACGGGTAAGCGTTCCACCTATTTTTTCTTTGTTTGCCTTGAGCCTGGCTCTTTTGTTGGTTTATTTCCACACCTTGACTATCCATCTATTTTTGATTGTACTTTTCAGTTACATTATTTTTCCTTGTTTGTACATATATGCAGGACCATTATCAGTTTTAATGGTCTTGGGGACACACTAAGTATAGAAAAACAGTGAAATAGATGTGTACAAGCTTGAGAAGCACGCTCTCCTGACAAGGGGGTGGCTATTATAAAATGTGAATAAGTATCAATAGTAATATGAATATAAGATAGTTTGCCAAATGAAGGTATATGTGTGACAGCCATTTGCCACAAATCATTAGGTTGAAGACCTTGTGGGTTTACCCCCAAATGCGCAACAGGTAACAGTGGTGCATCAGCAGAGCAATTCTTAACAATTTCTCGAGCTTGATCCCTTGTAAGGTTGCAAAGACATTTCAGGGTATTGACCACATTGATCAGAATATTCAGCCGTATACAAAAGGTATTCACCCCCAGTCATAACAGCCTTGGCTAGGCTACGCCAATCAGCAGGGGGAAGCACATTAGAAGCAACCATTTCTGAAATTGCAGTAGTGAATGGAGCTGTCAGGCCATATTGTGAACTAGCAATTTTGAGTTCCTGTACAATCTAGAAAGAATAATATAATTGAAAGGTACAATCAAAAATAGATGCATAGTCAAGGTGTGGAAATAAACCAACAAAAGAGTTAGGCACAATGGGAACAAAGAGAAAATAGGTGGAACACTTACCCATGTAGAGGGTTTACTGCAAAGGGCTTCAAAGGAGTGGATCTCTCAGAAGAGATCCTTCCTCCCTGGCAGCCAGCACTTAAATGGGTCTGGAGAGGTGGAGCTTGGCTCCACCCCTTCCTGCAGCACAGGTGAATTGCTTTCACCTGTGCTTCCAGGGCTGACATACTGCTTGCCTCAGATAACTAATCAAAGGTTCAGGCTGTGATTCAGCAGCTCCCATACAAGTTCCTTTAGTTGTTTAAAAGGAATTGGTTCATAATCGTTTAGGAAACCCCCGTTATCAAGTTGACGCTGTATAACAGGGTAAACTTGGGATGGAAAAATTTGATCCGAAAATTCATCTATTGTCTCTCCTGCTTTTCTGGCTTCTTTAAGTGCTAATTGCATGGGAGACTGTTGCATAATTAAAGCATCTACACCTGGTGGAGGGGGCATTCGGCCTGCTCAAAAGGCAGGTAAAATAGCAAGAGGATCAGATTGAGTTTGGCTGGCTGCCGCATGTGTCTGTACAGCAGCATCAACTCTTAGCGCTGGAAAAACAGCTGCTAATTCTTCGTGATGGTATTCAGCAGCCTCTTTCTCTAATTCTCCCCAGTAGTCCTGTTCCAAATTGTTTTTTACTTGGTTAACATCAGGGGGTTTGCATGGCGGCAAATCATCTGCTAATTTACAAACTAGAGACCGTTCATATCGGGGGGGGGGGGGGGGGGGGGGGTGGTGAAGGAATCTGATCTAGGGATTTAGATCTTGGCAAAGTAGGGTATAATTTACTTGCGGAACAAGTAGTCTGCTGTCATTTCTCATCTCCTGTGTCTCCCCAAAGTCATTCTTTTATCAAAGTTCAAAGCGTAAAAGTATCAATAGGCACTTTTTCAGGTCCATGCACAGTATAATAACCCTGAAGTTGCTCACCCACTTTATTCCAAGTTTCAATATTAATTGTACCGTCCCTGGGAATCGACAAACTTCCTCTATGAAGTCTAAAACACAATTAATCTGGCCCCGAGTCACTTTTATCCCTCGGGCAACTAATAATGACTTTAACATTGCTGCAAATATGCCTAGTTCTGTACTTGCAGCCTGACCCATATTTTTAATTAAACGATCTGTCCAATTCTCTAGTCCTTGCCTCCCTAATCCAAACTTACCAACTGCGGCTCGTGGGAGGAAGCGATGCCTTTGTCGTTTGGAGTCGGAGTTTCCCGGGTTTCGGCACCAAATGACGGAGACCAGCTCAAGACGCCTGGGACAGACAGGCTTAGGCTCTGGTGGCGCAAAAGCAAAGTTTATTGAAGGCACAGGCCTTTTATAGATTGCTTACTCATCATTACATCATTACATCATTGATTTGCTATTGTGATCTAAGAACAGAAGCCTTCATGCTAGCAAATTGTACTGTACTGTACTGTTGAACCTTATCTTACTTCTCTGTATTCATAGTTGCTACAACAATACATTTGTGATCTGCTGCCAAGCCTTTCGGCAGGTGTGTTCCTGCAACATAGTATCTATCCCTTTCAGGATAGACACCATTTACCTGGTTACTGACCCTTTCAGGCCAGTCACACAGTTTGCACAAACACAGTTTCCTACACACTCGCCTGTGGTCTGTGTGAAATGCCCAATGCTTGCTGACCTGTTGGACAATTTCTGCAATAGAGTGAGTTCCCTGGTTGAAGGGTGGTGTTGTAGGACCCCCAAACCTTGGAATAATCTCCTGCAGCAATACCTTGGTTATTTCTTTGGCTTTATTGGTCCTGCAAGGGACTGCTTATGGTCACCCTGAAAGGGTGTTGGTTAGAACCAGCACGTACTAAAACCCTCCTTTCCCAGTAGCTCTAAAAAAATCAATTTGCAGTTGTTGCCCTGGAAGGTTCCCTTTTCCGACAAGCCCCACTTGTACCCCGGTCCTGGTACTAGGATTGTACAGTTACTTTCTGGTGTCTGTATCCCCCCATATGTTTTATTATGTTCCCTTAGAACCAAATTCTATAGAATACTAACGGGCACAGCAATGTGTCCATCTGGGTATGGACCCATCTGTCAGCTTGCTTTCTTCCCTTCTAAAGCATTAATTAGATTCCTATCCTCTCTAGAATACCTTATAGGTTCTGACTAAAATTCAGATATTTTAAGTTTACTGTCTGGAAATAAAGCCATTTCACCAATTTCTTTTCCTTCAGCTGCCTGTTTTGCCACCTGATCCACCATCATATTCCCAGCTTCCTGTACAGTGTCACTCTTCTGATGTCCTTTACAACATATAACAGCCATGCTGCTCTTTGGTAGATTTACATCATGCTGAATTTGTTTTCCTTGTGGGTAAGCAACCCTTGCTCTTTCCAGATGGTACCATGAGTGGGTACCACCCCAAAAGCATATTTAGCATCTGTCCATATATTTAAGGTTCTTTTCAAGGCAGTGATTTCAGCCTTCTGAGCGGAAGTCCCCACAGGTAATGGCTGTGCTTCAGTTACCTTGTCAGTAGCAGTGACTGCATGTCCTGCCTTACAGTTTCCTTGTCTCACAAAACTGCTTCCGTCGATGAATCCAGGAATCCTCAGCGTCGTCCATCGGTTCCTCCTGTAGCTCTGACCAACTGGCACAGACAGTCTCCATGCAGTCGCACATTGCTGGCTTGGAGGTAGCTCTGCGTTGGTGCTCTGGGTGCTCAGCAAATTGCTTCCTTCTCTTTGATCAGTTGTGCTTTCTGTTGAGAAACTTGATAGCCATTTAAATCAAGAAATTCAACAAACTCAGTCCATTGTACACAGTCCTCCTTTGTTACCGTAGCATCCACGTACTGCAGTACAGTTCCACTGTGAGATGGAGGAACCCAAATCTCAGGCTCAGGAGTTGACCAGTTCTCAAAAATCATTGGGCTGTTCTCACAACCCTGGGTAACACTGTTACACTTTCTTGGGCAAAACCAGGCAGAAAAAGGCGTACTTCAAATCCAAACGGTAAACCCCACCTACTTATTCCTTAACGTGGTTAATAAAGATACACACCATGGGTTGTATATCTTCAACATTTCTATTAATTGCCCTCAAATCTTGTACCAAACTATAGCCCTTGCCATCCAATTTTTCATTTGCAAGATTGGGGTGCTGTATTTGGATTCCTATCCAATTAATAATCCAAAATCCCAAAAGTTATTTATTGTTTCTTTTATCCTGCTACAATCTTGTATACTCAAAGGGCACTGCTTTACTCTGGTTGGGCTGGCTCCCGTCTTTACCTTAACTTTTATTGGGCTGCATTTTTGGCTCTGCCAGGCATTCCTGATGCCTGCAATACTGTGTATACCTGATTTAGGATTTACCTAACTTCTAGGGGTACAATATTGCTTTTCCCAGTTTGTGTTAAAGCCAGACTTAAAATTTTCAGTCAATTGCTCTTGCTTGACACTTAGCTCCAACTTTCTCTACTGAATTTAATCTCTACATTCAATTGTTCTAACACATCATGCACAAGTAATGATTTTGGAGAACCTGGCATGTACAAGAATTTGTATATTCCTACTTGTTCTCCTAGCCTGTATTTAATTGGTCCCCAAAAAGTAAACTTATCTTGCCAGTAGCTCCTACAACTATTACAAAAATCATCTACGGGTAATAATTCTTGATGTAGCACACAGTAAGTGGCACCCGTATCAGAAAATAAGCCTCTTTATCCTGCTTCCCAGCTGCTTTTGGTCCAGTGTGGGTAGAACTCTTCCTGAGCCCTTCCAGGCTTCCCTTTCCTCTTCTTCTAGGTAAAGACATCCCTGTTACACCTTGCTCAAGTTTGCCTTCCTCAGCCCGTGTTTTTCCCAAATACTTTTCAATTTCCAGACTTTCATTATTACTGAAATATAATGTTAGTCATTTCTGTTTCACCCTTCTCCCCTACTCAGGATTCCAGTGCTCACACTGGGATATCGGGTTTCCCGAGATCTCTGCAGATGACGGCTGTTCTCACTCCCAACGTCCCGTCCCATCCCCATTCACAGTAATACACCCTGCACTGTGACAGCAGGAGGCTCCGGCCCCCAGCTCTTGCTCTCACTCCGAGTTGTTCTTACAAGCCGCGGTGGGGGGGGCATAGTGCGGGGGCTGTGTTCTCGTGCCGACCCAATCTCTGATATCCCAAACTCGCTGTTTTCCTTAACCTTTTTGCCTTTTTTTTTGTTTGTTTGTTTGTTTGCTTTTCCACAATTCCGCTATTTGTACACCCTCTATTACATTTCCATATACCATTAACAAATGCACATCCATATACCATTAACAATTGCTCTTCCATACAGCATCAAGGCAGTTTCTCCCACTGCCTTCCAAATCCACAAATCAAACAGTACAGTCCTTCTGCTTCCAAAAACACTCAGCACTTGGTCTCATCATTAGGGTACTCAGTTATAAAACTGGTCCCATTACTCATTTATGCTCCTGGTTTCTTATTCAATATTCCCCCTGGCTCACCAGCAGTGTTTCTCCAATGAGCCAAAATACAACCCAGGGGGGCTTCTCGGTATCACTTTAGACAACCCTTGTTCCATAACAGTCTCGTACATAACATAACATAACATAACATAACATAACATAACATAACATAACATAACATAACATAACATAACATAACATAACATAACACGTTCACGACATAAACATTTAGCAATCACAAAGACAGTGACAAAAATTAGTACAATTTATCCTCAGGATCCTTCCTCTCTCTGCCTCCCCCCAGGGCCCAACCTTCCCACATTTCTTCACACCTTCATTTTCCACACCTGCATAGCTGCCCACCTCCTTCTCCAATAAACAACATATCAACGATAAACATCATTTCCATCCATGAGTAGAAATTAGGCCTAGAAATTGATCCAATTGCTCTGCTACTCCTATAGGATCCTCGGTTAAGGATTTCATTTCTTTCTTAAAATTCCTTACTACTCCACTAGTGAGTAGGGAATTTACATAGCATATTTCCCCTTGTCCCAGTGGAACCTCCCGTAAGGGATACATAAGGGCATTAGCATGGTTAGTTTTAGGGAAGGGGAAATTTTCAATATCTCTTTTACATTGTTCTAATTCTTTCCTGAGCCCAACATGCCTCCCTTCCTGTAGAATAACCCCATTTGCTTCCCCATTTTCCCTTTCTGAGCCTACGACTATTGCCCCTGGTGCTACATTGGGGTTAAACGGGGGAGGTAGATTCTTTAAAGTATCCCATTGATTAGTTCTCTTTTCTAGTTCTTTCCCTTCCCGGTCCGGACCTTTCCTTACTAATAACAGACTGGCTTCTTGAATCCAGCAAGCAGCGTAGTCTGATTCCTCCTTTGAAAAAGGGGGTTTTATTGTTTACATATGAATTTAGAATCTGACACACACAATCTTCGTCAGATCCATATTCTGGCCAGAATATTGATTTTCCCTGTATTGGCTCTCTAGGCCACGTTTATATACAATATTTAAGCATTTATTTATTTATTTTTATCCTTGTCCCTGGCCTTGGGATCATTTTTTAATTCTGAAACATTTTTCCTAAGGGGCTATCTTTAGGCACGACTTTGAGAACCTCTTTCCCCTGTTCCTGGAGCTCCTATTCCCCATCCCTCCGGAATGCCACTGTGAACTACGCAGCTCACAGGTTACCACACTCTGATTCTCGGATTTAGGGCCAATCCCTCCGGAGCACCTCTCTCCGATTCTCGGATTAATAGGGGCGTACTGCTGGCACTTCATCAAGTGTCCAGGGTACCGCACACCAACAGCTCCCTGCCGAGACTCTTCCTTCTACCAACACAGCCGCTTCGTCCGGCTCAGGCCGTGCCCCTCGCGGGACAACGGAACCGCAAAGCGGGACTCAGCACTCGCTCCGCACAGAAAGTGCGTCTCAGTCACACACACTCACTCAAGTCTCCAGCGACCCCCAAGGCAAGAATCAAACTCCCTTACCTTGGTCCGTGCACGAAGTTACCGGGTCGCCAGGGGTCAATACCCGTGCCTACCTGCCCCTTGCTTTCACAGAGCCTGTCCTTACTGTAACAGTCTCGGCTTCTTATCGGCTATCTCAAGGAGTCACCTCACCACCCAGACAGGACCGCTGAAATCAGCGGGGTGCACCTATCCTGTCCAGGGCAGTAGGCAGACCTCCAAAGAGGCGATACTCCTCCCGGACGAGCCCCCAAATTGTTGGAAACATCCAAATAATTTTTGGTCAAGACGGTATCTCTGATAAAAGCAAATTTTATTCGCAATGCAATGGCAGGCGTCCCACAAGCAGGAGCGCACCTATGGACACAACGTGACAGTTTTTATACCCTTTTTTTCCCTTTACCCATCTCCCTGCCCCGTTTCCCCATTGGCTGGGTACTCCAGGTTCACAATCTTATCACATTTTACATTTGTTGATTCGTGTGTTATCAGGTGTCAGTCGGTAGCCATCCTGTTGTCTCCAAGATGTCTCAGTGCTCTTCTTGTCGTATTGATATGGTGATTTTCTCCAAAGTCCTCGTTAAACAAGGAGCTCTCTATAACCCAGAGTTAGGTTATAAAGCAGGTATGTTTATTCAGAGTTGCGCGGACGCCGGGTGCAAGGGGGATAGCTCCACCAAACTTGCACCCCGACTTGTAAAATTGTGACACAGATAAAGGCACACCTAATACATAGTCAATGATTTCTCGGACCTTAGATACATATTCAATAGTTCTTTAGCATGCAGACCCCCTCTTGTT